>JAQFZW010003866.1:0-11710 GCA_034687055.1 Heteromurus nitidus | reverse complement strand
ATTAAGAAGTATGGAACGAGGAAGGCACCTGTCCACAACAACACAAGAAAGTGAAATGAACATGGAAAGATATATATTATATCTATAGTCCCTTTAGGTTACCCGCAACTTGGTCACTCACCGCCTCCATTTTTGTAACAAAAGTACGGGAATCTCCAGACGTTAGCGAGATCCACCGCAAATCCGATTATGGAGAGAAGGAAATCCAAGCCTTGAGACCAGGTTTCTCGGTCATTCTCCTCCACCCCGTCTTCAATCGGGCGGAGAGTGGACGTGGACAGATTGAGTTCCATTTCACTGCCACCACCAGCTCCTCGCTTGCCTCCACTGGAGGAACCTCCTCCACCTCCTGGATCATCAAATTCATCAACATTGATATTTGAATTTCCGCTACTTATCATCATCATCTTCGTCTCTGCCACTCCATCCTGCTTTTTCCGCTTCCCCAGTCTACTCACTTTCACTAGAGACGTGTCTACGGTTCCTGTCAATTCCAATGTCATATTTTCTATCAAATCAAAACCCCATCGATTTTACCACACATCCTCTCTTTTCCGCTTAACCAATCTTCCCCTCTTTTACAAAAGCAAGGTCAGCAATTGTCTCATTTGGCAATTCTCCATAAATATCACAATCACCGAGGCATACAACGTCACTTTTGCTTGAACAAAGGTGCACATGTCTTTCAAACTATTAGATTTAATCAAGGAACTGTATACGTCGTGTCGTACGATGCCGAAACTGACAACCTGCTCATATCTCGCAAGTCACGCATATGCAGCTGCACTTTGAGGCAACAATGTTGTCGTTGTTTGCAAAAAAAATGTATGTCACGACAAAACCTCGTAAATATCTGTTTTTGCTCTCCCTGTTTTGTCGCGGATGATCGTCTCGCGTAAGCATCGTCTGACACTTCTCGCGACAAGACATCACTTTAACTCCGCTGCAAAATTAGCTAAAGAAAAGACGTTTGTGAGCAGTGGCGTGTTATGATTATGAGTTACGCTGTTATGAACTGAAGGGGTGAATAAGCAAATCTGAGAATGGACCGTGGAACACAACATGCCTTTTTCTCCAAGAAAAACTTGTTGTTAATCATGACAGATTTAAAGTAGAAGAGGATAAATCGCTTTTTGATTGGCGAAGAAGAGAAACCTTAATGGGCACAATATAGAAAATGATCTTTTATCGTCAATTCCATACTCTTCGGGCTTTTAGCGTGCTCACCGTGACAAAGCGGATCTGGAATGTTACATAATATGAATGCTCATCTCTGAAAGTGTGTGTGTGTGTTTGCTGGGATTGCGAAGGACAGCTATTCAGTACTACTTCGTCATCAATATTTTATGAATGTTTGCACTTTAAAATGGACGAGTCATGCAAATCGAGGCTCTCACACAACCTCTTCAAAAATCAATAACAAAACGTGATATCGTGAACACTGCCAAATATAGAATGACCACGCATGACTGCAAAAATGTGCTTCGTTGGGAAAATGGTATATATTCTGAATATGTCAATCTGTTGCGTCATTACGGAATGATAATTGAAAGCCCTAAGACACTGCCAATTTTATTAGCGTTCTTGTCCCTTTCCGACCATGAAATGCATCGCAGGGGTTGTCGAAAATCCTCCTCGACGAGCACAGGTGGATATATGACGTCTGCATGGGTCTCTCCTTTCGCCCTTTTTGCTTTTCTAATTTAATTTGAGCCGAAGAGACGGATGTATGACGTCTGCGCCACAGTGATGCACATACATTATGCGTAGGTACTTTTGGACAAGGGAGAAGTGTGTGTATATGTAGTTTTATGAGAGGCAACAGCGAAAGATAATTTTGCATTTTATCTCAGGGATCAAAGTGCCATAAATCAGAGTGTAACGACTTTTAGAAATCAGGTGCGGAAACGATGAACACTTACAAAAGGCTGAAACCGTACATGTACGTTCCAAACAATTGCAATAGTCCACCGATGATATTCTGTGCTTATACTGATGACTTGTGATGATCTAAACAAACTTCGTGCCTCAAAAACCTTGGACATGGACAAACCGCTCAAACCTTGCAATTTGACAATGAACTTCTGAAAGAAATTTCTTGAAACCTGAAAACCAATGGGGCAAAGTAAGACACGGGCATTTTCCGCAACGAATCCGACGAGACATTTATTTATACATTTCTTGAGTTTCATGACTTCAGCATGGGAAAGACATAACATTTCACGTAATGAAACTACGTTCCATATAAAAATGAAATATATGCGTCTAGAAAGTAAGGATCTCCTTCCCTCTCTACACCTTAGGAATGGGAAAAGCCAACAAAACTATTTCCTACTTTCCTTTTCCCTTTCGCTCCTTCTCATCATATTTCCTAGTCCTGTCCTGTCCCATCATCATTATCCACTTGACTAGTACTAGTTTTCATTATTTTTTCTCCGCAACACACAAAAAAACACAAGAGAGATCAGCAAGGAGAAATACCAGAGGAAAGTGGAATGAATAGAAAATGAAGAGACGCGACGAGACAGCGAAAAGGCGATATGAATGGATGGGTGAATAGCAATCAAAATCAAACGTTCGGCTTCGCTTCCTCAGACATGTCCATATCAATGCTCATGCTCATGGTCGGACAAGAACCTTCTTGTGTGGCCCTATCATTTTACCCTACCTACGGTTCGGTAATTCGGTATACAATAGCCAAAGTCTGCTCGCTTCCATACTCCAACACAAACTACATAAATGCTGTCCGTAGCAGTTTTTATTGATGTGTTATTTGTGTACAACTCCATTTTCCCGAGTGTGTTATATGCTGATCGCTCTTCTCTTCATGACGAGAAACTTTAATGTGTAAATACTTACGACGGATAACATGATCATGATTACTCCCAAACGGGGCAATGCAATAAAGAAGAAAAAAGGAAGTGAAAGATGAAGATGCTGATCTTCCCATAAACGCCACTATTGTACCTAGATTTTTTGTCCTGTCTCCTTCCGCTCTCAATGCGAAAGACACGATACCGTGATGATATGTACTCGTACGTGATATCCCCTCAGAAAAATTGTTCCCTACTTTCTCTTCTTTTTTTTCTCTCTCTCTCTGCAATTCTCCATCGACGTGAAGAGAGAAAGGACTCAACTCACGCCAACCACCAAGAAGAAGTAATATTTGCACCACAACACCAAACACCGCCTTGTCTTCATCTTCATCCACACATTTGCCCTTGTTTGACTTCGCTCAGCTTGAACAAAAATATGACTGGTTCGCCCCATTATTCCAGAATTTAGGTTACGAAGGAGTACTTTGAACGATGATCATCATCATCGCATTACACATCGCTCACATCTCACAATTTTTCTCCTACTTTTCTCCCTCTCTCAATATTATATTACCCTATTCCCGTATCATTGTCAGTCTGCCTGTGTCGTTTTTCCCGTCGAAATAAAATGGGGAATGGAAGAGAGCATTTAGAGAAGAATGTGAGCATTATTATCACCAGATCACCACTATCATATCTGCTATTCCATCCCTATCTCAGAATATATATATAGTGTCCAGTGGGGCGAGAAAACGACCAATCCAATTCCCATCTGTACATTGCAAAGGAGAAAAATGCATATGTGTCTTTCTCTGTGTCATGAGATGCGAGTGGGATGAAGAGTTTCTGCACCGAGCCACAGAGGAGAAAGAAAAAGGCGATCACGAACGGGAGGAAAGGGCAATAGGCAATAAACCAAGTGTTTTGGATGGTTTGACAATTACAGGAAGGTTGACTGGGAACCAGAGTGGGAAAACATGGTGCAGCAAAAACCAAAAAAGGCTACTAAAATGGGGAAAGGAAGTGATCTCTGAGGATTACAACTTCATTTCCCAAGACTTAAAGGAGGTATACTCAGTCTGGACTTTTTATCACTTTTTACTATGCGTCCAGGTATATAATATTTCCTCTCAATATTTCTCTCCGTGATTCTGATTGCATCTCTCATTTGTCAGCGTCGAGTTCGAGTTGATCATTAATTAAACCCTTGAACCGTGTCATAATTTGTCGACTCCCTGGGTTAATGGGATTTGCAAAGAGAGGAGAAAATGAAATGTGCACTATTTTATGTGAGTCATTTGACAAGATTAAAGTGTGTCGCAGGTGGCTGAAATAAAAGTCAGTATATTTCGCACAATATATAATTGAGTTACCTTCGGCATTCTTAGTGACCGCTATACAGTAGCCATCGTCTGGAAAGCAAGTTTGCGAGTTGGACCTCGGTTGACCAGGAACGTCCGCTGAAGGACTAGAGGAACTAAGTAGCGGGTCTGTGGCGAGAAAGCCACTCGTCGGTTTCCCACCTTCCTTCCCACTGACGACGATAACGGTGCCTGGAGTTGCACCTCTTTGGACGGAGGTGGAGCCTGCCCCATACTTCCCTGATAAATAATTAATGCAAAAAACATTGATTTATTCCAAGAAAGCAAATCGGGTACATCTTTTATAAATATTTCCTCTTTTTTCCCCTGAGAAAAGGTTGCATGGAAAAAGTCATTGTCATTTTATATGTGTGATGCATATGAATCAGCCAGATTCCTGTTCTCATTTCCGTTGAGTACTTGTTCCAGACATGCATTGTCTCTCACTCTTGACGTGCAATTGGCATAACATTTCACCTTTTTCCCAAATCGTCTCCTTTTCCCACCACAAATTTCACTTTCATTTCGATCCCCAAAAACACTGAGGGAAATGGGTTTGAAGCGAGAAATACGAGGACACTGAAAGTCCACGGATTTACCCTAAATCCTCACAGCTAACCCACAAAATGCATACCTTTTCCTCTTCCATTTCGCTGAAGCAACACATCAGCAAAATATCCAAAGATTGGATCAGTGAAGGAAGAGCTCAGCGTGAAGTAGAATCCGAAATGCAAGCAACAATACATATACCTATAGTACCTCAACTTTCTCCTCGCATAAATACCCGGAAAAAAATGGTCGGGTTAAAAGGGTTGGGAAGAAGAGTGTTTATGTTGTGTGTGCTCCTGCTCGCTCTTCTTTTGTGTATTGCGGTTGTTTGTGTGTGCAACTGAGCGATACGGATACTTGAAAGGTTATATAGTCGTCACCCCGTCAGACTTGTGAAGAGAAGATGTATGACCATGCGGCTATCTCTATATTTCATCCTCGAGGCGGTATGACGAGCCATGAAAAAAGGGAAAGGAAGAGGATTTGCCCAAACATTCACAGCCAATTCAATGAATGCATCACATCACGTCAGCCATCAAGTCAAGAGCAACCGAGAAGGATGTACACTATTGTACACTGACTACACACAATTTTTATCTGTGTGCTCGATAAACATATAGACATCTACCTGGCCTCCCCATATTTATATGTTTTTGGCAAAGAATCTTTGTTCAAGGTTCAAGATAGCTCTGCTCGCTCGCTCTGATTCCACTTAAAAACAGTTTCTTCCACAGATTTTTCGTTGTGTGGATTCTAGAAAAAAAGTTCCAATACAAAATGGGATCGGCACAATCAGAAGACGATAATGCACATTATACTCTTCGAAGTCAACAGTGTGTTCCAGGAACTTTCCCCCTCTTGTCTCACTTTACATAATATTCCTTTCTCGTAGTTGTTTCCTACAGAAAAGAAGGAGACTTTCTAAAGAATGTTGGAATGATTGTGGAAGCTCTCGATATATATGTTGATCCTTCTTGCTTCAGTCAAGTGCTCACATGTCAAAAATATGACTTTCGTATGCTCAAGTGTAGTTCATACTTCTAAAGTTTGTGAAAAAAATCAAAATAATGCATACAATGCCTTTTCTTCCTTCAGACGAAAATATGGATTGAAATGAATCAATGCGATGAATCTGCGGACGCAAGATTATTATCCGATGATTTAAAAAGGGGAAACTATTTCTTTCTTCAATAAACTAAATAGTTTACAAAAAAAGTTTCGGAGGAAGTTTTAAGATAAGTAAAGCCTTAATTTGATTAAATTTTTATAGAACGGCTTACCAGGAGCAGGTGGCTTCGTGACTGGCTGATTCCTGTCGAGAAGGTGCAGGCTCTGCGACTGGGAAATCCTCTTCCCATTTACTGCGGTCGTGCTCGTCGTGCTATTCGCATTTGAGGTAGTACTACTTCCGCTCGGAGACAAACCTGACTTTGGGGTGGAAAGGTCGCCGAGGATTTGCGAGGATGAGGGCGACTTTCCTTGAACCTGCGAGCCTGTGCTACTCACACTGCTGATGGGCCCCCGTGAATGCCTCGGATCCTCATTTCCAGTTGGCGAAGAATGTCTTTTCGCAGGTCGGGAGAGTAGAGGGATCCTCGCTTCGTTGAGACCTCCTCCATCGCCATCCAGATCATCCTCGCCTGTGACAGCGGCCAGAGGATTCTCAATCACTTTAATCGTCTCCACTCTTGGCATTTTCCACTTTCAAAGTTAACCTATTTCAACAGTTAGATACACCCTCGAACATGTGAGCATCCTCCACGTTCGCGTCCACACCTTACCACTTTCTTGAAACTTGGGTGGTGTGCACTTTTTTGGGAGCAAAGTTTTCAAATTCAATCTCATCCACTCACTTCACAGGTCCTGAATCCTCAAGCGGACTGACAGAAACAATTGAGTTTCTCCCGAGAAAAGTGAGAGGACACGAGCGAGTTCCACTTGTGGAGACCCCGCTGGGAGCGCTGAGGTTGGGCCGGCCGCTTGCAAGTTGCGCTCTGTCCTTCCAAAACAAATGGTCGCATTCTCGCCTTAAAATTGATTCAGAATAGCCAACATAATTCAATTTGCTCAATTTCAAATTACATCCAATAAGACAGCAACATCATGGTTTCTGCGGAAGTTATGGATTGGATGCAAATGAAAATGTTCTCTTCGAATTTCAAGCGAACTCCTTTCAGGACAGGAGAACGTAAGACTCATTCTAATGATGACAATTCTCCAATAAAATTCCATCACATATCACACATCTCTCTGGAATATGAGCCACCCCTCCCAAATTTCATTTCATTTTTTTCATTGATACGAATGGGGGAGACGTGTCTGAAATCTTTACTGCTCAATTTGTTCATAACTAAAGCGAATCGAGATGCGTACGTGAATACATATGAAAGTTATGAGTTACGAAACACATGAATAGACGGGATGATGATGATGATGACAAAAACATATACATTTATGCTCTTTACGAAAAATCGCATCTCACAATTTCCTAACAAAGAACAAACTTTTTTTTTTGTAGAAAGTCTACTTATTTTCGTTACTCCGAAATAAATATGTCTGGATCCTGTTTCTATCCCAAATCATTTGTGTTTGTGAACACATCACATCGGCAAGGAACGGGATACGGAATATGGAGACAAAGTGAACTTTAATGAGGATAAGCATGTCTTACTTTTAGTCAAAAACCTTCTTTCACCTGTCACACAATCCAACCTGTATTAAAAACTATAAACAGTGCATATATGCCATTCGATCATAAAGAGAGGATGTGACATTTCAACCCGAGAAAATAAAGTACAAAGGGGCGATTCTTGCCAACAGTCATAATCCATAGACATGCCCATACATATGTGCATATATATTTTTGCTCTTTGTCATTAAAAATTAGGGAGCTGGAAAGGAATGTGGAAAGTGGGACAGCGACATGCAAATTGCGTAAAATACCGAGGCGAGTAAGACATATTTCCCCTTCGGAGCACGTACTCAAATTAAAGGAAAAAACAAGCGCATCTTTCTCTCAAAAATCCGAAAGGAAAAGCATCCATGAAAGAATTTCGCAATTTCTTCTCTCCTTTCATTTAACCATTTTCCACCAAGATGAAGGATCATGACCATGATTTAATTTAATATAATTGTCTGAACTTCATCCATATTCAGTTCCTACTTTTAGTAATCAACATTTTTCCACCTCATCCCAAATAATTAAACCTTGTTTGGGATTAACTTATTTCCATTTTGTAGAGAACTATCGAATTGCAATCTGGTTTGAACTACGTGTCCTCCAAAAATGGGCTTCTAACTTAAAGAAAAGGCTGTGCATTTTGTTATATATGCTCTCAATATATTTTAAAAAAATCCCTATTGTTGAGCTTCCAACTTTTATTTTGTACGAGAGAAAAGTCTTAAAAGTCATTTCTTTTCTTGGTTGTGCCATGTAAGGAAATCCTTGACAAGAGCATGAGATCCATGAAAGTCTAAATGCGTGTAGTTTCCAATTTCTTCAAGTGAGCACTCCATACTTCATGCCTACGTCGGCGGAGAAAACCGCTTTTCAACAGAAGAAGAAGAAGAAGAGAAAAAACTTTCTCCTCTCGGAACTCGACAAAAGAAGGAAGGAAGGGAGGTAGCGTATTTCCCCTCATCCACATATCCACCCAAGTCAATCCAATGACAATAAACCAATATCTTGTAATAATATTCATATTTGTTGGGGATATCTTTGAGCTGCTTTCACTCTATCCAAATAAGATTCTAAACGCGTATAAACCTACTCACATACCTTGACTCCCTCTCTGCATATTTTCCTCGGATCATAACCATAATAATAATATGTTGTGACTCCTTTTTCACATTTTTTTTCTCCATGTGCACTGCAGAAGGTACTCATTGTTATTTGAGATGAAGCCATTATGCCTTTATGAAATAACTCTGCTCAACTTACACAACAACGCATTTCAGAGGCATATTGTATTAAGGTGTGTCTGGTCTGGTCTGGTGAGAGCTTTCTCTCCATCTGAGTTTCGAGGACAAAAGAAAAGCGAAGAAGAAAAAAAATGCTTGTGTCGTGTGAATTACTTGGAGACACAACACACAACATTCCGACAGGTACTTTGAGAAGAGAAAAAAAACTCTCAGGTATGCGGGAGTCAGCGTGGACAACCAAACTACCACTTGTTCGCCCGACAAGCATTATCATTAACAACTCGTTGGCCAACCTCTCATTTTTAACCTGAAAAGATGTATGATTTAAGAAGAAGAAATACACACTTGTGTTGTGTGGCATGTATAAAAGTATATAAACATACGACGTATATATCAGTATTCATCTCGTTTCGAGCTGGTATTATTATCCAACTTTTCCTCCCTCAAAATTGAACAACAAACAAAGAAAAAGTTACGAATTTTCTTCAGAAGGAGAAATGATAGATATAAAAGTTGTTGATATGCTCTTGAGTTGTGATTGATTCTACGTTGATGTGTGCGTAATGGGGAATAATATATGCAATATTGGCTACAAACTTTTCACCGTTTCTTAAAGGGAAAGGTATGCAAAATGTGGAAAAGAGTTTGGAGGGATTGTTGTAAGCCACCGACGGCTCTCCTCCAAGAAACGAATAAAGGAAGAGCAGTGGAGCGGAAAGAAGTCTATATCCAATATAATTCATTCTACTTGTTCACATTTGCCGATGAAAGTTTTCGGACTACAGAAAAAGGAGGAAAGGGGGGAACGAAGCGTTTGGTAATCATAACTAAAAGCACAACGTATGAATCGTAAATAATATATGCCGCAAAATATGTACAATTAATATGCATACGTTTGCAACTTATGCAACGAAATTAAAAGCTTCACCTTGTTGGGAAGTGCAGTGTAGAGTAGAGTAAAGGACTTACCACGAGCTATTCTTATGTAAGCAATTTGCTCAAATGTGTTGATACTTCCATGCTTGTTAGCTTCCTCCACAAAATCAGGATGTTGGCTGTTTGTGACTAGGAAAAGGGTTGCCCCAAGTTTCGGTTTTCTTTTCTTTTGCAGTGGGGTGTAGTGGAGGCCTTTCCGTGGAATTCTGCGATTTGTATGAAATGACACACTAAGCAAACTACACGTTTCACAACCAGAGTGAGACTAGAAATTATTGGGCGTCTTTGATTTCGTTGAAATACAGGTGACGAGCAGTTGGTCAATCTCAAGTTTACTCCACATGCTTTTCAAAGTTTTCCTCCGCCAGTTGTAAGTCTAAGCATGAACATGTGTACGGTACTTGGTTTTGCTTCACGTGATGGTGCAATATGTACAAATTTGTTGGCAAAACGCAAAAAAATGTAAATGATATTCCTTCATTAATGTAACGTTTGTAACCAACAACAGGCTCCACACATGCTCACAGCACACCCCAAACAAATCTAGAGTTCCCCAGCGAAACACAGTCAGATCACATCAGAGTACCGAAGACAACCCCATTCGGGTTTGGGACCACACCTGGTAAAGGTTCCCTGATCCACTGACAATGAAGATCGGACTGATAAGAAGAGAGACAACGGAAATATGTGAAAATCGCACAAGTGTCCATGTGCACGGCTACTACTGTTCCTTTCCCACCCGTGTTTCTCGTTACAACTTTTTTTTCTCGTCCGGAGTGAGTGAGTGTCACTGGTGGACGCACAGAGAGCTGAGTCTCAACTGCGACTCTTGAAGTCGAAATTCGGTGAAAGGATATATTTTTTTCTCAGGCGACGAGCGAGCGTCTCTCTGAAGAGGGCGAAAGAAGGGCGCAATAAAGATAGGACTCTCGACTCTAGACACAAGAGGAGTTAAGAAGCACACTGGTGAAGTGCATGAAGAAGTTGTCGAGAGTTAGAGAGAGAGAGAAGAGAGAGGATGATGAAGCAGAGGTATTCACTGGCATTCCCTCATATCCCTCACCCCGTGTTCACTTTTCAGCCAAAGGAAATTTCGCTTGGCATAAGTTAATGTCTTTGTTCGGAGAGATGAAATAAATGGAATATTAGTGATGTGCTCGGCGAGGTAAGATCTGTTTTGGTATGTTTGCAATAAAATGGGTGATGATCAGCATGCATGTTGAGGACACGACGGAGATTCCTTCGCACCGCACTCTCTTTCTCGCCCTGGCTATCTTGCAGACTGTTGCTGGAGTCTCCAGAAGGAGACGAGAATATAATGGTTGTGAACATGACTGAGAAACAGATATGCATATGCTCCCAAAAAAGTAATAATAATGTGTTTTCCTTCACTCACTCTCAAATATTATCCAATGTTGAGTGTTCAGCCACCACAACACAACTCACAAGAACACCACCGCCACCACCATCAATAGTTCCACTTAACGTAACCAGCAATAAAATGCCGTCATGTTGGCTTCCGTCTCGATGATATCGTGTGCGACATGGATAATGTGCGAGCGAGAGTGTACACCGAGTCACAAACGCATTCTTCTATTTTCACATTTTTCACGGGCTCTCTCAAAACTTGGAAAAGAAGGAGCTTTTATATCTCCGCGTTATTAAACTGAAAATTGCAATAAAAATCTATCACTGTCTACTTCACAGGCACATGCTCACACTCGTCCATCATATACCTATCACATTGCCTTACACTTATTTTCACCTGAAGCAGAGTTAGCAACATTCGTAGCAAAAAAAAACACCTTCCACTTTAGTTATGCTCGTTATGATCGTTAACCCAAAACTGGAAAAAGAATTCTCAGTTTGACACAGTTCTGAGCAGGTTGTCAGTCTGTGGTTTGGGAATTTTCAGAGAGCATGTGTGGAGACCAGGCTCGAAAGTGCGTCATCACTTTACAACCAGTGCGTACGTTGTGTGTACATCAACCGAGCCAGCCTCATAAAACACACAATAACATTCACATATTTCAATTAGAGTAGAATTTTTTGCACACTTGAACTGAGGAGACTTGCGTTTTTTTGGAGAATTTTGTGAATACAAGTTGTCGATTGCCCACTGCTCAC
>JAQFZW010003865.1:0-11710 GCA_034687055.1 Heteromurus nitidus | reverse complement strand
CCAAACATCCTTTTCTCCGTCTCTCAAAGTAGTGGGTGGCGCTTCGCCACATAAAAGAACGTGTAATACTAGCCTCGCTAGCTAGTCGTGAGAAGGTGTTCTTCTAAATAAAGTCTCCCTTACTAAAGGCAAATTCCGCTCTTACCAGTAGCCTAGACCTTGTTTATTAAATCATCCTATCATAAATCCGGCACGTCACATTGGTGGACAGCAGCGGGATTAGGAATTTTGCAAAAATTCTGATAGGAACATTCAAAATTTTGATAAAAAATATTTTAAAAAAATAAAAACTTTTTTTTTGAAATATTTCAACCTGTGCGGTTGCTTGCTACTACACACTTCGTTCTAGTCCATATATCCAGTTCCGTAATACGTACTTGTTCATTGGGAACTTTTCCTTTTTGTTGAAAAACGGAGTTTTTACTGCTTTCGTCATTTTGGAATTCGGAGCTTGTACTACCAGCTACAGCTCTTCTTCCGTGCTCACGAACGGGCAGGAAACACGATTTTTTCTCTCTTCTCTCCTTTTACTTCACGAGCGGGACTTCTCGTCTTTTTGCTCAACCTTTCCCAGCTCCTCTCTTTTTCCATCGCCGCTATACCTTCAGAATCAACCAGTATTATTATTACCACCCCAACTCCTTTCGCTCCATTGACTTACAAGTATCGCTCATAAAAGCGAAAAAACGAGACTCTTAAAAATATGAGTTTGGGTATGTATTGCTCTTAGCTCATACACGATTTGGCAGAGATAAAAAACCTGCCAATGAGCTTGGTAAAAACATAGTTTATATGCTCTTGTATTAATGACAGTGAGAGAAAAAACCACTGTCTGCTTTATTTAAATAAGAACGGTATTGCTGTTGGAAAAACGAGAACCTGTCACAGACGAACAAATCACCTTGCAAAATGGTTGACGATGGTACTGCGTGTAATAATAACCACAGCTAAAAGGTATTAACGTTGCTGACGAACGAATCACCTTGAAAAACGGTTGACGAGGCAACGGGGTATTTTAGTTTTTAACCTAGTCTATAACTTGAAAGTACGGGGTATGCTGATTTAAAACCGCACCCGTTCTTTCTTGGTAAAAATTATGAGAGATTGCGTGGTCAATGCACCCGCATATGAAATGAAAACTCCATAATTTGGGTACACCTTCGAAAAGACCAAATTACATATTCGTAAATCCTTATTAAAAATTGTAGTCATTCCTCACTCTCTGATGACTCCGATAATAACCCTTCTCCCTCTCCACTTTATATTCTACATAGCAAACCTCATCCTGATTATCGCTTTTTTATACTATGCATTTCGTTCACGATGAACATAGTCATATTTTCGTACTTTTTCTCATCTTACATATTCACAATAAACTGGATTTTTCCACGTTAGCTCAGGAAAGATGAATATAATTTCTTCCATATGATGATTACGAAGTAACGTATACGATGCCTTTCTCATGGCTAGCTCGCCTCGTTTCTCTTTATATTGAGGAGATAAAACGGATTATTAATTCCCCGTGTTGGGTTTTGTTCCTGGCCCTGTCCCAGAAGTTCCATTCTTCAGTGTTGTTACAACAAACAGGTAATCCAACTTAAAGCCTACTTTATTCATATTCGCATATATTACAATGCATTGTCATTCATTGTAAAGTCCGACAAACATACAATTTGGGATCCCATCTACGTTTTTAACATATTTCTCGCGCGAGATTTTTGACAGAGGGCTTTAAGAATAAAATGTTATGGAAATAGTCGGCACAATCCGTACACAAATTAAAAAAAATTGTGTTGAGAGTCAATTCAACTTATACCTTTTTCCCCATCGCCGAACGGAGAAACGTTGCACCCTTTCATTCTAGAATCATTCAAGTGTTTCAGGTTTCCCCAGCCTGATATATTCACCTTTTTTCGGATTTAGTAATAAATTGACGGATACGAATTCATTACTGATTAATCAGATAGCATTTTTGAACACTTGTCTTAACATATTTGACTCATCATAATAAACTTGTACTCACACCCTCAGTGGATGGAAATATAAAAATTTTTCTCTCGCATTTTATTGCGGATCTCCAAGACATAACTTTTGCACTCCTATACAATAAATTGTCTCAATAATTACCGTCTTTTCAGACTTTTTAAACTTGTAATTGATAAGCAAAGAGACTTATCACAATATTGGGAGGTAAAAATTCCCCAAAAAATCATATAGAAATTGCCTTTCATTGTAACTCTATTAGGGCAAACTATACTACTTTCATATGGCATTTTGTAATACATGTATCTTCGCCATGCCAAGTATTTATCACGTACGTACGTTCATATATTATTTCATACAAGAAATTTTTCTACGTCAGCAACACATTGGATTACCTCTGCCAAGTACTGAATAAATTATATAACTTTGAGTACAAATAGACTCATAATCTGCAAACATACAATCAATTTCCACCGTACTTTGGCAAAAAACTGCAGTTTTATTTATTTTTTGGAGAGAAATTATATTATTTTTCAAGAATACAATATTCAGCGCTTATCAAGTCATTGACAGTCATTTACGAAGCTTCCAACAAATTTTCCCACTCTTGGGCAAGAGCTGCGGTATTTTTACTTTTGTGCAATTTTAACACACGGATGTTGAGATCCTCATACACAAATGCAGTAGTTCATTTACAGCCTGATATGCTGTTATCTTCGGACATTGTCACACAACAATGTAGAGGATTGGCTTTTGTTCTCTATAAGCTAACGAAGTTTCTTTTCCTCCATATTTCCTTGTACACTTCCTTGTATGAAACAACGTATATCGGATTGGGAGTAGACGTACTCTTTTGAATGTCAGCATATGTTCATTTTTGTTGCACAAAATTTAGGAAAGGTGCACCACCGCCATATCCATCATTCTCTTGACCTTATGAGTAATCTTAGACTCTCGGAAAGTTTGTCATTGTCATCGATCTATTTAAAAACAATTATGACTCCCATATACATACATACATATTCCCAACATTGGGATATTTAATCTCAAATCGTTATGCTTAACAGAAGCAACACACCAGTAGACCCAAAGAAATGGGATCTACGTATTTTCAATTAGTATAATAGCAGTCTTCGCAGTACATTTTCAATATACGTCTTGACACATAAACGTCTTTATGTTATATTTAACAGATCCGTTTCCTATTATGATGAAACAACATTCATCATTATGCTCTTACAATAATTGAGCTTTGAACAAATAAAGACTCGAAAGTTACGTCTCTTACAATCTTACCAGACTTTCACTCTGCGCTCATTTTATGACTCATTTCCTATTCATCTTGAGATGAATAACGAATGCCCTGCATCTCTACAAGAATGGAAATAATCTTATCTCGAAATCTGTTCCACAGATGGATTTCTAGGCAAAAATCTCATTAATTGTTACGTTGACTCTTTAGTCAACTAATTTTGTTGAGGATGTTAAGAAAATGTCATTTGAGGTCATTAATGTCAAAAGTCATTAACTATTTGACACAGGAATTGTCCTGATTTAGCACATTATTTTGTATCGCTCGTCGCATCACTGTGATTTAAACAACGGCATCAGAATTCTTCGTATGAAGAACTCTCATTCTCGCTCCGTAGATTCAGGTTTACAAGAGATTGGCTCATTTTTCTCCGTACTAGCATTACTTGTATATTTCTCATTCTCTTTACTTGATGCAAGGAACCTTCAACAGCACATATTTGTACAACATATTCATTTTCATTCAACGAGAAGCTCCTTTACTTGCTTGTATTGGCAGAAGTCACTTGCTTATGCACAATGTCCATGAGAAATTCTCTCCCATCGTTCAGTCCATCGAACAAAGGACGTTTTGTCCCCTTCTCATGACAAAAAAGCGCATAAAAACTAACGGCATTAGTTTCCGCAGTAAAAAACTCTCTCTTCACTTTTCGATCCATCTACTTTTATGTACCACAAAACTTCGTAGCATAATACGACAACAAATATCACATCCTCCTGCATGTCTATAACATGTTTCCTTCCATTGCAATTTGCATTCACTACCGCGAAGCTTACTGTTCATCTAGGGAGCACGAAACATTTATTTTACTGATTTATTTTTTACATGATTTGTGGTAACAGACTCCACAAAAAAAAATCGTCTCATCTTTACTACGTTATACTGCACGTTGAACAAGAAGTATGTTCATTTGAAAATCATCTTCTGCTACACAGAGAATTTCTCTCTGGTACTTTAATGTACTTAAAGCATTTTTCTCACTTCTTGATATTCCTTAGTATAATGCCATAAATTCTCTTACCAAATGCAAGCAGCGTTCAGATTTATTTTCCTCATAGATCTTGTTACGGAAGAAAGTTTTTGGGACTTCCACGTTTTTCCAAAACTTTCTACTTTTATTAAACAGAATCCTTTACTCACTTTGAAGACATCCTTCATTCTCTTCAAAAAACAGATAAAAATGACTACAATTTATGTCATATCTCTAATATCACTAAAATCTCGAACCTGTCACTTTTACTTTTTCACCAGTCCATTTCTAAACTGTTTTTCACCCCTGCTCTGATGATCTTTTCCGTTTTGGAATTGTACATATTTGTCATTCCATTTTCTTGCATAGCACTCGCCACTATCATATGAAGGAGTATATAATACAATATCCTTCGGAAAAATGTATACATATTTCAATACAGGACTACCTCATTATGTTGCTTTTGTCTCTTTCTGCACAGCATACCTCTATCTCATAATTCGACTACACTAGTCCATTTAGGATCCTCTGGTCTAGTATATAATTGATTTGCAATAACAAATTCCATACACACGCAGCGGATAGTTCTGATCTCGATTTCATTCCGCTGGACTTCATTTCATGACCATGAAGAAGCTCCACTACCATCCGATTTGGTTATATATATTCACCGGAATCAGAATTGCTCTTCGCTCGACAGAAAAACAATGAAAGCGTGTTACTTGTCTTATCCATTCTATCTAGACCGTACTCTAAAAACTTCATCCCGACTTCATTACATTCTTCTATATTCTCAACTATTCGCGTGCTCCACACAGCCGTGGCTCTCATTAGTTTCTTCTTCTGGCTTTGTGCTTCCTTCGGAATGTGAGCGCCTCAAAAAAAAGGTGTTTTTACTGAATAATGACAACAAGCACCGCTTTAAAAATTAGCCTCTTTTTGACAAATAGAAAACCATGCACATGCATTCATGGTGGTATTTGTTGCTCCATTATATCTTCATTGCATTACAGGAGACCCTTTACTGGGAAAATCTAGTTTCATTTATCTTATGTGTGATAGATACGAGACTCGATTCTCGAAAACTAGACCCAAACAAAATCGATATCTGAATACGTATATATAAAACTGGCTCACATTTACCCTTCAAAAACTAAACCCACAAACATGCATTTTGTGGATACAATGAGAATTTCTCTCCCTTTTCGCATCGCGACCTTCCTTCGCAATAAATCCACCCTATTTTTTATGAATATAGGTCAGTTTTCATGCACCCTCCGTTTTTTCAGCTGCCACACGAACAACAATGCACTTGTTCGGCTTCATGTAAGCTCTGGCTTGGCTTTATAATATCTCTCCGAACATAAAATCTCCATGAATCAATATTCTTTACGGCCGTATTTACACTTTATGACTACATACATTTTCCTCACTAGCTCTAATAATTTTCATCTTCGGGTGAAATAAAGACTTTTAGCAGTGTTAGGAGAAATCACGTACAAACATTGTTGAGCAACATATGCATTGAGAACACGTATGCTCACCATATACTGCATCCATAATATACTTTTTCGTCTGTCTGTGCACATGAGTTCCTTGCACTCGAGTTTCTATAATATTTATTCTTCTGTTTGCAAAGCAAACATTCATGACTGGGGCTGAATGAGAATTCTATATAATGCATTTTTCCTTTTAATCTCCTATTTATCCTCTTGACTCAAAATGCTAGTATTTTTACACCCTTTCAGTGTCGCATTCATAAAACAGAATCAAGTGTAATGCAACGCATAACCCAATCAATATACTTCGCACTCAGCGAATGATTTCTTTTTCTTGATAACAACACGACAGTCATTTCATTTACTGTCTCGCTTGTATTTCTTGTCCAATTCACGTTTCCAAATAATCAGAGCCATATTAAAATACGCATGCCACTTTCCGCAAGAAATCTTGCCAATGCTTTAATTTAGGGTCACATTTCCCTTTACACGAAATTATGCATTTTATCACAGGATCATATACTAATCTTCGTGTTTCACACAAGATTAGTATTGACAACTAATTTACTCACATTTTTCTCCCGTACTCGCAACTTTCTATATGAGTATAAACCTTCACTTGTGAAATTCACCCACATCTTTTCACTCCATATTCGGGATTTAAATACAAATCTCAACACTCATTTTCATGAAAGTTTTGACGCATGTTTTTGCCTACCAACATTGTTACATGATCTACATCATGTTGACATAATTTATTCTTGAGAAATAGCATCAAGATGCATTCTTCTTTCTGAGCGACAAGTACATTTCTCGCTTTGTGTCTACATGTTCACACAACTCATCTAGGGAAATCCTTTGAAAGGACATGTTCATTGTACGATAATATTGTGTCTGCGCGGAACAAATTCCGGAAAAATATCTTCTTTCTGTCAAAGCTATCTTTCCCGCCGACATAAAAACGGACGTTTTGACAGATCCCTTGTCAGTTTGTGACAAACTACCGCCATATCAGGTTCACCATCATTTACATCTTCTCCAAGTACAATTTTTTAGTGAAACCTTGGCCTATCCTTTGCCCAGCAAATTGATTCTTGTTCACATAGTAGCATTATCATAATAAAATTTCACCTTCGTCAGTTTCACTGAGAAACTCTGAAGCTCCTTTTACAAAACCGCAAAAATAATCTCTGATAAAGATGGCTCCCCTCTACGAGCGATTCATCATCTTTCCAGAAATTTTTCGTGCAAATTGCGAAGCTGAGATACTAGCTCCGGGAGACGTGACGAAACCAGAACCTCCCATGAGCGACACTGATTTTGCAACTGCATACACACTCTACACAGAACATCTCCAGGTAGAAGTGGATATTTTACTTGTATTAACAAAGTTAATTCAATTAACTCGTTTAAAACATTTACCTGGAACTCTCCAGTTACCATCCGTAGCTCCGTTTGGTTATTCCAAACAACTTCTCGAGCTTGTTCGCATTGAACGCATGGATGACGTTGAATTACATCCTTTTTACAGATATTACATGTCTCCACGAATTTTCTCTCTCATTATTATGAGACCACTAGCCACCACGTTGGGTCTCTACTGTGATTTTTTAGACAATGAGGAATCATTCATGTATAACATGTATACCAGTCATCTCGCAGGTAATCATATAATTGCACTTGCTATTGACTACATTTTCGATTTTACAATCTATCGTCATAATGAGTTGCGAGTAAATTTTGATAGAATCCAACGCGAATTAGTTCCAATCCGCATGGACCGAACTATATTCACAGATCATTTGGCTACAGAAATAACCACTTTCTGTCCTGAACGTGGATATGTTATTTCATTTTTACGAGCTGAACAGGATTCAAACCCAGTTTTGCAGGGTTATGTGGCTAGTCACATTGCTGTCCGTATATTACGCGCTTTGACGTATTTTCTACCAACATACGCGCAATTACCAAAGAATATCCAGATTTGGGCTCTTTATAAAACCGAGCCTACTTTAAAAAGACTCACAGGGAGATATCGTACTCCACGCATTCGTAGCGTAGTCGGGTTACCGCGAATTTCTAGACCATCCCATCCAGATAGAGAAGATGTGTCAAATTATTTTTTAACCCAGGAACAACTTCAATATTTCTTTGTTCAGTTTAGGCCTACTTATGCCACATTCAGCATTGATATGGCTTTACAGCAGCCAGCCGCTGCACAATAATTAATGACCATAGCAGGGTCCACATCATCCTTTTTTTCTAAAAAGAAAAACCTTTTCATCAACTATATCCTCATCACATTAGCTTTTCAAACCATCATTAAAGCTAACGGTATGGAACATGTTCAATTCATGATTCCTTCGTTTTTCATATAATGGGAAAGTTTTCCACCATAACGATACTTGTGCATTTTTACTATTAACGTGTCATTCAAGCTAGCACACATCAAAAAAAAATTCAGACAAGTTACCTTTTGTAACTTTATGTATTCATCATGGTCATAAAATCCAGCTCAAAAACTCCAGATTGATATATCTTCCGGAATAAAATTGACATGGGAAACTAGCTATAATCGTAAAATTGTATGTCCTCGTCAAACGAGAGACATGTCATTCTTTGCATTCAAACCATTTGAGATATATATTATCTCTTTTTGTAAACTTCACTTGTCACTGGAATACTAATGTACATGTTACAAGCTATTTCCATACCACAACCTCCTCTCTATGGAATTTACCACTAATGCACGTGTAGACTTGCATTCGACTTGTGAAATTGCACCTAAACCTTATCCGGCGAGCATCCCATTATTGGTTTCCTTTGAGCCATGGCATCTTATCCTTCACCGGGATGATGCATACAAGCAGGTCACCAAAACCTTCGTTATGGTACAATGTATAAATTTATCTGTTGGAAATTTTTTATCCAACGTTTCACAATTTTGATTAGGGCATAATAAATAGGAAATCGTCAAATATACGGTATTCTTGTAAATTCAAAATCATACGATTTCAGACCAATAATCTATCTTCTGACTTATAGCAGTCAATTCATTCTAAAAATATTTGTGTAACTCCTTTTGAATTGTTATTATCCTCCATAACTTTATTTTCCAGTTCACAAGTGGAACCACACTACATCGTGAATAATAGAAGATTCGAACGCAAAACTTGTCGGCGATCATTCAAACGTTCGAACACTAAAAATATTAAGTTGCGCCGTGAATTAAAATTAATTTTCGTCATCTTATTGACTTTTAAATAAGATTCAGGACTTGTTAGTATTTAATTTACTCCTCTACAATCATTACTTCACATTATCCTCCAGGATCATGTAAAAATGTACACTACGTAATTTAATTTTACAAGAATAACTCTGCCATTCGCACTGTTAAAATTAATAAATTGTAAGGTTATATGTAATATTTCGGCGACGACAGTGTTAATTATACCTTTTAAAAATCAATTACCAACTTAGTTATGATCATAAAATCATAATACCTAATTATATATAAATTTAATTTAAGCTAGGGTAAAATTACCATTAATTTTGGAATATATCATCAGCGCTACCATTTCCCTTAAAATCTTTCTCTTTAATCCAATCTAAAATGGTTGCAGAAACGAACATTTCGTTTCTTCTAGTATTACGTTTAAGATTCGTAGACAGACAGACATTCATCGCACTGGTATACAGTTAGCCATATACTGCACCACTATACTCGTGTGCTTTATTTGGGCATTAGAGCATACAGAGTTCGATAATTTTGATAAAGTCATCTCTATTCACCAACTCGCCACTAAAAGGGAATTGAGATACAATCATTGACAAGAGGAAACTACATCCAATGATGGATTCCGTTGTGACGAGCACACACATCAAAACATGCATTTTGTCGCTCTCAAGAACATTTCCAAACCATTGCTTTTATTGCAATATGGCTCATCATAAAAAGTAATGACACATGGATCATTTCAGCGACTCTCTGCGTCCGCATAGTGCTTTTCCTTTTTTAAACAAAAAAGACAAAACATGCCATTTCACGGTCATTTTTGGACTGAGATTCCGTTTTTTTTCAAAAAAAGTGTACGCGCAATACACCGTTTACACACACAGTCACTGATGACTGACAGCTCACTCTGAAAGCAGAGGATATCCAGAAGTGGAAGATGACTCTCTTTCATTCCGCTTTCAAACTCTGACTCTAACAGTCGATCTTCACTGATCGTCTCTCCACTCATTTCATTCAAACTCTGACAAAATAACCATTGCCAGTCTCAAATTTTTCCATTTGTGTTCTTGTTACAAAATCTTTCCACATACGTGCAAGAACTCGAGTTTATCTTAAAAGTATTGCAAATATTTTAAATTCTGGAGAATTTTGCAAACCAACACGGTTGCATCCACACTAAGCCTTTGTTCTTCACATAAATGTGTTTGTTCACGTTTTTATTGATTCGATTGTTTGAACTTTGAATACTACACAACTCTGAATATTTGTGAATATCCGAAACACTCTTTTAAAAGAGAAAATTGACTATAACACATCTTACTTTCTCTTTCCGGAGACTCGTCAGTTTCAAGTATGTTTGCTTGTGACTCGACACTGTACAACGATAGAACTATTCAATAATCTACACAATTCTTCGAGCTGTTCACAAGAAACCCTCTTTCACCAACTTAATTTTGCTTGCATCTCGACTAGTGACAGTTACTTGTGCAATTACGGAAATTTTTTCGTATTTTTAACAATACTCACGATCCTAAAAACTCACGGTTTTCACTAAATCGCAGTGCTTGTCAAGACCATGTGACACATAAGCAAATCACATCTTTGCAAATAGCAGTTCACACGCATATTATTGTTCATCGCTATATCAACAAAACTAATTTCTGCCTGTGTGCGACTTCGAATGTGAACATATTCTTTCACTCCACAAGAGAGCTTGGTACCAAAATAAGATTCACAAGTTCATGTTGATTTTTCGTCTATAACAATGAAAAATAATAACGTGTGCCGCGATAGATACTTTCTTCATTCCTCTGTTCAAGTGAAAAACACAAACATTGCTCCTCAGCTTACACACAGCACAACTGTCCCATCTCACTCTTCAACGAACAACCTTCAAGTTCCACATATAACTTTCCCCGAGCCCACTCAACAACCAGACTTTTCTCCAGTCCTGATAATCGAATCACTATTGCCATCCACTGACGAAGAAACAAAATCCTTTGTTTTTTCGCCTGAATTTCAAATTTTCGTGAATTCAGTTCTGCAGGCTCATATTCGTTTTCAACGTTTTCATAAAAACATCGAAGTCAACCCAGAATCCATCGAGGTTCATGTCTTTTAATTCCAATCATCCCGACGTGTTCAACTGTATCACATTGTTCGTGCTCAGGGCTTCACCCACCAGATTCTTCACATCACATCCCTGTTCCAGTTCTTCATCTTCATCCGTTTTTCTCTGCTTTCACCTGTAGCCACCTTTCAACTCATCTCTACACCATCACTCGAGATCCAGTCTACAACATCGCTACACATCTTCACTAATCCTCCAGCCATCGTCGTTCTTCTCAACTCATCCCAGGATTTCATCGTACAACATTTTTGTTTTTGCAAGTTTGCCTATTCTACGGACACTTTCTCCCGAGTCATGGACTCACGGATTACGGTCACGTTTAATATTTTTCTAAATTAATTATTTAACTAAAAACTTACCTTACAGCATATTTTGTCATGTCCACACCCAAAAACCGTATGTTTGATTTGATTTGATTTATTTATTCAACATTTGAACGGTGACACACTATTACAAGTTATCAAAGGGTTCGTTTCGTCAATTGCCTAATAACGCCTTACTCGGGTCTACCACTATACCACGTATACAATGTATAAGCGCCTATCGACATTTCTGTCACTGGCTGCCGGGCTTTCGTGCG
>JAQFZW010003864.1:0-11711 GCA_034687055.1 Heteromurus nitidus | reverse complement strand
TCCGAGTGGATTTGAAAATGTTGGAAGTTGTGAAGACTAAACTGTTCCTAAAGCATAAGGCTACGATATAACAAAGCTAGTTTTAGTTTTCATGTTTCGAATTTCTGTCAAAATCTGAAATTCGAAAAATCATACATATATGCCGTTTACATGTGTATAAATTATTTTCGAAATATTTCCAAGACGTTGGGAAAATGTTGACAGTTTTGATGACAGAATTTGAAAAAATATGGTAACCGTTGAAATGTGACGGTTAGATTTACAGGATTAGACGTGTCCACGAAGTTGACCTGACATTTGGCCTCCCTTGTGGATTGTTGAAGTCAGATATTGAATAAGTCAAACCGTGTGGGTGTTATAACCATGAAACCGTCTGCTTGACCTTTGGCCGGAATTAGAAGATCAAATTGCAAAGATGATTTATGATTGTTGCTATATCTCGTCGAGACGAATCGAATTATGTATCACATATCCCATGTTGCTATTTGAAACAAAATAGTGACGGTTACAAAGTGACCGTTAGAGTTGTGGAGGGGGTCGGGACATATGGCACTGTCTACTTCTTGCCTAATTTAATTAATTTTAATATGTACTCGCGGGTACCGGTAACGGTTCTGGTGGAAAAAATCTCCCCACTCTAATTCAGGGCCGGCGGCGCCCACGCCGAAAAGCACGTGTCGGGGCCAGGGCCAACTTCACACAGATCTAAAATGTTTCGTTTGGTTTCTTTTCATTCATTTTCAGACGAGTGATCAGGCGTATGACGCTTTGGTGGAACGATTTCCAACCGGCTCCGTATCTCGTAGGACCTTGTTGACAGGGGAGCAGATGCCAGTGCGGTAAAGAGTAGAGGTGGGGAGGTGGCAGACTCTCCAGATTCGAAAACGTCAATGCCTGATGTTCGCTGAAGTCTAGAACAATTTTTGTGAAAACGTATTGTATTAATAATATAATTAGTATAATTAGTTCGAGAATGATTTCTCCGCTTATAGATATCAGATTCATTGTTGTCGTTCCTCTCCGTCGTGTCAGAAGACGTAACCATTCACTATTATTGAATTGAGCCAATTTGAATTGTTTTTTTTTTGGTTTTGTGTTATCAGTAGATACTTAAACCATTTATGTTTTTATATATTTTATTACCTTTTGATTCAGTACTTTTTCCATTTATTTGCTAATTTAGAACTTAGAATAAATGCATTGATATGGTGTTACTCGCTGTATTCAGTAATCAGGGTCATCGGATAATTTAATAACGAACAAGAATGTAGTCTCAACAGCTTGAAAGTAGCGTGGAATGTCATTTTCACATGAAAAACAAAGCATTAAAGATGAAAGAGGATATCGTAAATCAATCTTTCTTCGTCCGTACTTTGTACTTGTTATCAATGAAGAAGGTGAGCTTATCTGGACATCTATCGCTTCACTTCTTCAGTTTCCATGGGCTTATTTTTCTTTTCCTGTTTTGGGGGCTTCAGATTCCAGCTTCCTGTCTTCCTCTTTTTAAAATTATCGCTTGATGTTCGACCTGAACCAAGTTGACTGATCTCACCTCATTTGAAAGCCGGAGCAGGTGCATGTCTCCTCGTTGAAGTGATCCCAGTATTGCAACAGTGATTTCTTCGGTGGGAGCAGATGTAGTGGGCGGTAGTTCCACCGAGGTGATGTCTGAAGAACTTGAAATGAAACCGTCGATGAAAATAAGCTTTTTCGCTTGGGGACTCTCAATGAACTGGAGGGTTTCTGGAGGCTCCACTGCAATAATAATAATAATTGGTAATTGATTTATTTGACTTTGCGGCAAGAAGATAATAATAAATTAAAAGAGAGAAACAGGATTAGGATTAGCAATGCTGCCCGTTTGGGAATGTTAAAAGTGGAATGTTTTGGTTTTGTCAATTGTCATTGTTTTCCTGCCATTGATCATTTTTAAATTCGGGGCATCGTGAACCACCACCCCACAACCATAAAACAATCCCGACGACCAGAGCTGGACTGTTTCTCTTGTTTACAAACAACATCAGTTGTCAGTCGACACGTGTTCGTGTATGTGAGTGAATCCAATCCGTGATATTTGTCATAAATTTTAAAAAATAACAATTTTTTGTAGTTTTTCTATCGAAAGGGAGGAAACTGGAGGAAACATAAGAAATGGATAGTCCACCAGCGAAACAATTCTGTGAAGATGGGCACAAATTTTGTCCGCCTTCAGAAACTTTGAGTGAGGACAATTTGACAGATGACAACATGGAGCAGAATCCCATGTTAAATCCAGTCGTAAGTTTTTCCTTTTGGCATTTTGACAGCTGACAGCTCTTTATAGTATTTTTTGATCATTGATATAACTGAAAACTTGTGTTAAAAACTACACTTGTCGTCACCTGTCACCTGTTTTGTTTCTACTCTTATTTTCAAAAATCCAATCCAGGTGCTGAAGCATTTCTTTGGAGTGTGCAAATTGGAGGATCTTCGTCGATTTCGACTTGTGTGTCCTCTCTGGCGGGATGTGTCCCTGGAACGATGGCGAGAGGAAATGATCGTGCACGTTGCCTTTGATGAATACTTCGAACTCCGCAAGTATACAAATAAACGTCAACGACTCCACTGGAAGGAAGCTCACATTCTTTATCAGACGCCTTCAATTGCTGCTAAACCTTTCCGCAAGTTTCGACTTTGCTACTGGCAATTTCCAGCGGTCAAACCGAAGCGAGACAGTTTGTTCAAACGGGAACTCCGCGATTTTCTGAACAAGTTTTGGCTCAACTGTGGCCCTTGGATGACGGAACTTCATCTTAAGGAAACGAAAATCGAGTCGAGTGGAAGCTTCATCCAAGTCGTGACTGAGTTTATGCCAAATATGGTGCTTTTAAATTTGGAGAAAATATTCGAGATTGGTTTGGCAGAGATTGAAGACTTGGGGAGTGTGAAAACCCAGCTGAGGCTAAAATCATTGGGGATTCAATTCAGCGCGCGTGATGAAACAGGCGAACGCGCAGTTGAGAATCCGCAATTCACTTCAGATACTTGGTTTGGTCTCTTTGCCACATTTCCAAAGCTCGAGGTAAAATGCTTCATGCGAAGCATTTAATTCTACGATAGAAATACATTAATAATTCGTAATTAGAGTAATAATTTCAAAATATTTGTCTCGCAATGTTTATTTCTCGATGAATAGGAGCTCCGGTGGAAATGTTTTTATGACGTTCACTGCCAAAATATGCTGCTTGCGTGGAGCAGAATTGTTGACGATGACAGACATGCTGGACGAAAGCTTAACATCAAGTGCTATGATATCAATGGAGCTGTTGGCTTGTGAGAAAAAACTTTAAAACTAAACTACGATCTATTTATATTGAAAATAACACCAATTGAATTATTATATTTATTATTGGTTGACTGTTTAATTTTTAGTAGAGTTACTCAAATCGGCACACTCAACTCTTTCTTTGAACACCCGGATTTCGCCTTTAGTCATATCGAAGTCGGCGTGAACAATTCTGATCAAGAAGGAATCGTATCAAGAGCTTTGAAGAAGCATCAGAACACACTTCGAACCCTTAGCCTTTTCTCCGAGTCCTGGAATTTGCATATACCTTTCCGAGGTCCTCGTTTCCTTTCTACAGCCGAACTTGATGTCGATGCCACGCCTAATTTCCATTTTCTAAAAAATCTGCTCCACCTGAAAAAGCTGTCGATATCCGGATATACAGAATATATGGCTGAGGAAACTCAATCTGAGGCGATGGAAATTGTTAACTTGCACAAACTCTCGCACTTGGAATTGTATCGTAACTATAACGTAACTGGAATTTCTGTCTACAAACCAGCTGTGGATATCTTTGTAAATTGCATGCCGAATCTGACTGTGTTGAGATGTCCACTGTCGAATGGAATACTTCGAGTTGTCTGTCAGCACTGGAAAGGGTTGAGGGTGATTGAAGACCTTTCGGAGAATGACGAGGGAACCCTGGATGACGAAGGAATAACTGGCTTCGTTCCAGGAGGGGAAGGAAGTCGCTTTCCTAATATTACTCTTCTGAAGTGTAAATTATTCGCTCGTTAATTAAAATTGTGATCAATTTCCTCATGTGGGGAGGTTTGAGGTTAATCATGTTCTTAAACCTAAAGCACATTAATTTTGGTTGTGACACAGATTTAGGAGAATTTGAGGCGCCTTGTATTCTCTCTGACAAGTCAGTGTATGATGGATTTTTACAACTGGAGCACCTCATGGATCTCAATGTTCCTCGAATTGGCGTAAGCACATTCTTATTTAAACAATTTATGGTGTGATAAAAATATGGTATGATTTCTCCGTTAATAATTAAAAATCACATTTGCCATTTATTTTGTTTTCCAGATGAGCAGCGAGGCAGTGTCAGCGCTTTCTACCAAGTTTGGATCTCAGATATTCCACAGTTACCATCGAATCAATCTCTCATATTACAATAACGTCCAGGAAGACGACGACAAACTTGTTGAGGATAGGCTGAACATGCAGATGGTTGCAAAGGATTACGGAATTATTTTGGGCGAAGAATCCGAAGTATATGGAAATGTGCATGAGTAATTATACATGTTACATTGCACTCCTTTAATGTGGAAAATTATATTTAAATTAAAAAACAAATCTCTTAGGTTAAAGTTGTAAACACCTTACCTTATCAAAGGCAAGTTAGAAGTAAGTTGAAGTAATTAAAACGAAGAATAATGATGATCTTGGAGCTGAAATTATATTAAACTCGTAGCCGACAATATTCAATATTTTCTCTTGAAAATTGAATCCAAAAGATTGACCATTGGCAAAGGATTTTCTACATTCTGTTTTGGCACACATTCAACATTTGAATGAAAGGTTCTTCCAGCCTTGGACAATCCTGGATTTTTTAACAACGGATACAATACCATACTTATCACCCGTAAACCAGTATCCAGCAAAAGTCCCATCACATCTTTAATGCTAACCCTAGTCAATAATTTTATCTTTCAGGCAACTCAAAAGTTCGAATGGTTAAAATTATTATTAAAATTACTAGTGTTTGTAAATATTTCTCTAGCCGACTGGCGACGGACGACAACATGATTTCATGCACTGACAAATTTATCATGAACCACGTTGATACGTATATTCTTAAAAAATTAAGTATTTACGATTAGTTCAACTATTCCCAAATATTTCATGTCTGAAAATTATTGAAAAGGAACCCACGCTCCACATTCAAATCACTAATATTTGCGGATGCACTTAAGATGATGATGATGATGATGTCCCGTCCCTTGACTTTGTCTCCTACGTTACTAGCAACTCGCTTTACCCCGGCAAAAGGTAAACAACCTGTCTTAACAAAGTAATTAAAGGCGGGGAATATTCAAATTACACGTGGATTACGTAAGCCGCACAGCTTGGCTCGGCAGGTAGCCAGCCGCAGACTCGGATGAGAACTCTCCGAAAAAGCGAAAAACCTTTTTTTGTTTATCATAGTTGTCTTAAATCTGTTTACTCAATAAATATTAAACAAAACAACCGTTAAAATTGTTAAATAATTAATTTAAAAATTGTTTAAAATGCTTGGAAACGGGAAACGGGTTCGACGTGAGGAAAATGAACCTGGCTCATCAAACACACTTCCTCCGGAGAGAAATCCTTTGAGGAATTCAGTTGTAAGTGCAATTAATACATTAGTAATTATAAATTATAAGACTTACCGTAGTTAACGTTGAAATGTTGTCTGTTCTCAATTCTGGTCGCTTTCTTGTTTCTTCACCCAAAATTATAATTGTAAAAATGAAAACTAATGTACACGTACATTTTGTAAAATTTCGCCAAACACCAAAGATAAACCATACTTTCAACTTTATTTTAATTATTAATATCTTTCAGGTGCTCACGAGACTGTTCGAATTTTGTAATTTGTCGGACTTGCTCAATTGTCGACTTGTTTCAAAGGAATGGTACTCCTTGAGCCTTCCTCTCATCCGGAACAATGCAACAGTCAGAATCAGTAGGTTGTGCAATGGTCACCTACATTGGACCACATTTCATGAAAATTACCAACTTGTCAAAGAGCAATACAGGGTCTTCGAACTTTTCGACTTTGAGTTCTTGGATGGGCCTCCACCATCCAAGGTTATAGAGTCCACCGATAACAATATATTTGGACAAGGGCCGGAGGAAATGCAGCAAATATACAAAAACATGGAACAATTTTGGGTTCAATGCGGCCATTTCATCCGCAGCCTTAAATTGTATCAATCACGCGTCCATTCTATCGATGTTTTCAAGAAAGCAATTTTTGAAGACACGCCAAATTTGGAGGAGTTATCACTTGTTGATGTTGTCATAGTTGATGGGTATGGCCTGCGACAGGACGATGGGGAGGAGGTTGTGAAAGTCAATTTAAATTTGAAGTATTTGAAAGTCGATCGCAGTAAACGCAGTAGCAGGACAGCTTTTCCAATTTCGTGGAGCCTTCTGTTTGATCACTTCCCAAATATTCAGGTACCTGAGACATATTATGAATTTGCCAAATCTATTATAAAGTGTTTGACAATTCAGGACAAAATTCAAAACGTAGATGAGACTCTTTGCTCTTGTGCTTTCAGACATTCGACCTTTGGAATGAAATTGACGCAGAAAGTGCGATTAATGCATTTGTGAAAATGTTAGAATCGCTAGAGGAGATTCCTCTTAAAGTTTTCAAAATGTGTAAACGGTAAGTTGATGTACGCTTGCAAATGTTTTCAACTGTCACCCAGCAAGATAAAATGTCAGTTTTTCTTATGTTACGCAGTTTCAAGAACCAGAAACAGTGCACCGCTTTGCAAAGACTTTTTGAACTTCCAAACCTAAAACTGACCGGTTTGGACTTGTGGGGCACGTATTTCGAGGAAGTAGACGGGAGAAGCGTCGTCGAAACAGCACTGAGGCGTCATGGAGACACCTTGGAGTCACTATTCCTTACCTCCTGTAGAGATCGGCCACCGGATGATGACTCGTTACAGCCGATGATTAACATCCCCTGTCGAACAGAACCTCTACAAGCTCTGACTCTTCTAGAGTTGGTGATGGGGGTAGGGTTCGGCTGGTCCAATTTCCATTTTCTGCAGCAAACCCCCAACTTGAAAACTCTTCGCGTGTACGGGGCAGTCAGACTACCAGATGAAGCGGATTTTGAAATTATTGGAGACACGAAGTTGCCATTTCTCGAGGAGTTCCATTTCGATTCAAAGTGCATTTCTGAAAAAGCAATGAAAGGATTTGTGAAGGTGTTGCCGAATGTTGAGCGCTTCTCCGCATTTATCGACAGCGGAGCGTTTCGGATTGTTTGTGAAAATTGGAGAAAATTGACGGCTCTCAGTACCACACACTGTATTCATAAGCATGGCCGGTTACCCGAGGTGGACTATATTGGAGACGAGGCAATCACTGGGATTGTAGATGGGGTTGAAGAACGACTCCCAAATATTACCGATTTGCAGTGTAATGCTTGGACTTTATGCAAATATCGTTGCTTCGCATTTAAAATTTGAGATATTTAAAATTTAAAATAATCACTTGCAATACTTTTTTCAGGTTTGACTAAATTAGTAATACTTCACACAGACAAGATTGGGGATTCCTCCATTTGGAATGGATTCCTTAAGTTGCCCCGGTTGTCCGATTGCTGTGTATTCGTTTCTCCGACGGTAAATAAGGATTTGATGTGCTACCTTGGTCATCATTTCGCTGAAAGCATTGTTACAATCCACTTGTTTCTCTGAAATGATTCGTTACAATGTTTTTTTCTAATTTGAAGACGAGCGATGAGGCTCTTGCTGCATTATTGGAACGATTTCCTGAAGGAGGTTTTATTCGAACCGAACCTCAACGTGTTTCTTCGAGGAGGGTTAAGAGACCTCCGAAGCGCTACCGAAGTAATTAGTTTTGTGGTCGTCTTTCTTTGTTTCTCCTCTTCATTCTCGTAAAAATGAAGTTCATTAGCGGCTCCTCTTTCATCGGTCAGACATCACTACGAATATATGTCAATTGACACTGCGTTATTGTTTTGATACGATATTCGGTAGGCGATCGTTGTTTATTCATTTTGTTTGCGTTCTCCCTTTGTTATGTATATTAATAGTTAATAGTTATATTAAGGATATTGTGTTTCTTGTGGAACAGTTAGTTGATAATTTTACAAAAAAATAATCTAGTATTGGCAACTTGAAAGGAGAGTGTCATAATATTTTCTCTTCGCAGTAAAACTATTGAAATCCTGTTCAGTTTAGAATTTCGAATGCCGTGTTTGGAGTATGAATCTTAATTTTAATGCTAAAATTATCCTGGAAGTAATAATGCAATGTAAATAATTCAGAACCTCGTAACTCAAATTTTCGAGATGAGAGACACGTTTTTATTTTCGGTAATTCTCGGGATGTACGAAGAGAAGACAGAGTGCTCGTTGTAATGATTGTGTTTTGACCTAAAGTTTTGGTACATCTTCCTTGACAAGTTGCGATAACACAAAATGAAATAATTATTTGAAATTGAATAAGTTCATTTTGACATCATTAAATTGTTATTCGCGTTAAAATTCTTGTTAATTCATTTTTTTCGCTCATTGGCACGAAACTTTTCAAATTGTAGTATTTCTGTAGGGTTATAATAACGTTATAATGCATAATCAATTTATAAATAATAATTATAAGGGTTGATAACATATGAACTATATTGTATATCAATTAGCATTTTATTTATCCAATATCCCCATCCTAAGATGAAATCCTTGATTTTAGATTATTAACGTCAATTCGAAACGTTGTTACTGGTGTAAATTTTTGCTTGATTCGCAATTCCCGCCATTTAAATAGCGACCACTTGACCCGCATTATGTGTGCACGTGGTGCTGCGCACTCACAAAGAATTAACGCTGACGCAACAAGGCACAATGCCCCACAAATTGCAAGCATTCCAGTAATCTTTGTCACCTCAATGACATCGGGATCCCCAATCGTTGCGACGACACAGCAACGGTGTTTAAATCCGTCATGTAGTCTAGCCCAAGTAAGCCACGAGTCCCATCTGGCGAGCAAGCCAGCCTCCCTCAACCTCATTATCGACACCTGAAGCCAATTCCGGTTGATAGTGTACATCAGCCAAAAGTAGCGTAGCACGAGTAACTTCTGAGGGAGAAAATGACACCTAAATGCCACGTCATCCTTGATGTGAAGCAAATTTTTGCAATCATCCACAAACCTCTCTCTTTCCAAGAAACCCAGCCGATTCCCAAAATAATAATCTGTTTGAGAACGAGAAGGAACAATACTTGAATTGAGCTTGTCAAGTATTTTTGACGAATTAAAATCCGGAGCAAGGTTTTCAAACGCTGGCTCTGGAACGTCCCACATGACTTTGTAGCCATTCTCAATAAATTCTACCAAATCACGAAACGTCTTTGGTAGTTCCACAACCGTCACCAAACTTGTCAGCTCATTCGAGTAAATCGAAAAGGTGATAACTAGCCAGCTGACAGTCAGAATAGTAATGCATGTCGCCAATCTTCTGCTTTCCGTTTGCAAATCCAGCCGTCGCTTTGACAAATACTTACGCAAAACATGTACGACTATGATCAGTGAGCAAAACAACATTATTATGATTGCCCAAAGACTGTTTGAAAACGGAAGTGTCTAAACAGTAAAATTCAACGCTGGCCCATTTATGTTCAAAATATCCATCGTCCTGTAGTACGTTAAAATCTTCCCCTCGCTTCGATAAAACGAAGCACCCGTGTCGAGCCACGGGTCAAGTTCAGTATTCGCCTCGGGCCCTGTGATGACTTGATATCCAAATTCTTGGAAAACAGGAGTGTACTTCCCATACCAGTCGTCGTCCTTCCACAACGCGAGGAATGTAGGAACATACGCGTCTGCACCGCAGGAATGAGCCTCCAGCAACTTCTTGCCAACAATATCTAAGCATTTCAAATAGTATTCGTATTCACCTTCGAAATACAAATGTCTCGCCACTATGTTGCGACCATTTCCATCCCAAAAATTTTGTTTATGAAAATCGGTAGGGCTGAGGAGGTGGTGAAATGTGCCGTCCTTAAGCTTGCGCCAATGGTATTCGCAATAGTGGAAACAAAGTAGGGCGTAGTACGTCGGATTTTGTGACACATCGAGGATTACTTTAGGGGCAGGCAATTCATTTATAATGTCATCAGAGGAAAAATGGAGAAATGGCTCCCTGCTAGGCCTTGGATTTTTAAATCCAGTTGTGCCAACAAAGATGAGTATGGACTTGGGATACAAGAGAAAGTCTTGATAAGACCGATACACGTTCCCTGCATTCCACAAGAAGGGGGTGAAGATGATGTGGTTGGGCTGAGAATACTTGTGGTTGAGGAGAGTGCTTTTCAGTTGCTTGTCGTGATCGGCAGCAAGCGTGATTTGCAGAATGAAGCCTCCACGTGGACCTGAGTTGAGTGCGAGAATAGAATGTAGGCCGTGAAAATGAAGAACGTGTTTTTCATCCTGGGCAAATGCGATACCGAAATCAAGGTATTTCGCCCACTCGACTCGGTCGATGTTGACGATTGAGCTAGCAGAGCACGACATGATAACGTAGCTCAGAATGATGAGCAGGGGAGGGGTGGCAGTAATGTGCTCTTTAGTAAACATTTCGAGCAAAAGTTTTATTTTTTAGACTGGAAAGTTCTGAATTGACGGTATTCATTATGAGCGTGTTGGAACGTTGAGACTGAGTTGAATTTCGCAGTTGAGAACATGGCGAATATTATATATCGTATATATACTTCTCTGCGTCAATAACAACTATTTACTCGTTACCAAATCCAATATCCGTTGGAGTGATTGTCAAATAGCTCATTTAAATTTTTAATTATTATTCTAGATGAATCAATAATAAGATCAATATGAATTGGGGTAAGCAAAGAGAAGAGGCTCAAGCACAAATAATAGTTTTAGTATGAATTTTCATAAAAAAAGGCTTTGCCTCGTAAGAGTCAAAAGTGCGGATGGGACTTGGATGAAATCCTTGGCATCAAAGCCAAGTTCAATTCTTACAACAAAACGTCTACAATTTATATCCATTTATTAATACCTCTGGTATTCTTCAGAAACCGACTATCGTCTGTGTGCCATACACACTTCCTATTGGCTCTCTGCTCCGTGCATTTTCCCTATTGGCTAAGGGTATATTCTAAATTCTCGCTTTAACACCTTCTCCTCCTCTCTGCGCAAATCAATGTCTCCGATGTAGCTCAATGCAATGCTGTGCAATGTTGTACACGAGAGACGAGTGTACAACACGAGAGACGAATGTGAGAAGAGTTATTTTCTACGTAGATAATAATACTTAATAATAATAATTATTCATAATAATTATTCATAATAATTATTCAACTTTTACGTAAAATAGTATTCAAACATGTTATAGTAGCTGTAGGATTTCATGTACTGATTAACTTTTTGTTCCAGTCCAGGTGGCGGACACGTTAATGAAAGGTTTGTTGATATATTTCCAGCTGATATTCGTCTCAAATATATAGGTTTTTATATTCTCTACGTAGATCGTTCTCAACCAAACGTGTGAGTTATTGTCAATTTAAATTAATAATAATTTTTCAACCTTTATGCAAAAATAATATTCGAACATGTTATAGTAGTTGTTGGATTTCATGTACTGATTAACGTTTTGTTCCGGTTGAGAT
>JAQFZW010003863.1:0-11726 GCA_034687055.1 Heteromurus nitidus | reverse complement strand
ATGATCACATTCAACATTTTGTCTACTTTTTTTTATTCCACAAGACTCTCTTTCAGTTTAAAAAGGGTTACCTTTTCGATTCAATCCTTCCTTTTCCCCGTATTATTTATTATCAGTGATGATGACGATGATGATGCGATATTGATATTGATGGTGATCAGAGGAGCAGAAAAGATCCAAGTTATATCTATCATATATATAAATATACTAGTTCGCTGTTGTTGCTAGGAATTTATTTTGTTACAGAAATATCCATGCATCCCAGATGCCCTGTGGAAAAAAGTATAACGAATAAAAAAAACTTTCTAACAATAAATAATCCTTTTTTTGCTATTCTTAATAAATGGAATAGGGTTTTGAATTGATCAATACCTGTACAAAAAAAGTTGGTTGCTTCCTTTGCTTTCTTACAATTTTCCTTGATAGAAGAGCACTCATCTTTTGGTTCTCGTGGGAGCCCTTCTTTTAACACTCAGACACCCTTTATCTCTCCCTTAATCGTGGAAAGAAAAGGAGAGAAAAAAAGGCGAAGGGCTCCTTTCGGTGTTTCGCAGTCAGTTTTCTATTTTTAAAAAGGTAAGATATATGTTATGGAATCATCACTGAAGCGACAACATTTTAAAAATGAATAAAAATTTCACCTTTTGTGCCTTTTGTGAGTTGTGCAAAAGAAACTCTAACTTTTAAATGTGCTTGTCTTTTTCGAAAGAAAAATCATGTTCATTTAGTACGGAAGATTTAAAAGAATTTGAGGATGAGGTAGGAACCTGCTGCGAAAAAATTTAAAACATAACCTTTTAAAGAGAATCGCATTGGCTTGGAGACTTGCTCTTATTAATAACTTTTTTTGTATCAAGTGAAACAAGTGTGTGATTCAGGGAAAATGCTCTGATATTTGAGGTGAGATATTTACAAGCTCTTGATCAAGTGGATCTACAAAGATAGCGACTTCAATGAGCAAGATTGTGTTTCAAGATAAACGTAGACCTTAAATTAAGAGTACTTCAGAGGCAACAAAATTATACTCGTTTCAAGTTGGCCCTTCATCGGCTCACAATCTGATCATGATGAAAAATGAAAAACCCGCAAAAAAAAGTACTCGAAAAACCTGGATCAAGTTGAGTTGCTCATTTTGTCAATTTTTTAGTGCATTGATTACTGGAGAAGATGATGATTTATATTGGCTACTAAATGCATAGAAATATTCAAATGATGTTATTCGCAAAAGTGTCCAGTGCATAATGCCAAATCTTAAACATCAGTTTAAATTATAGACGACCAACGACCCATGTTATATGATGCATACTTTTGTAAAATAAATAATACGTTTATTTTTATACTCTTTTTCGAAGGCATACTAACGAATTAAAAGCCAAACAGAGTTTTTAACGGATCCAAGGAGCAACTGCTGCGCGATCACAGCTCTCCGCTGGGCTCCTAATTTAATACCTCACATCGAAATGGAAAGCTTCACACAAAAAGTGCTCCACTCTCACTCTCTCCTATATTTTTTTAAAAAAAAACCTTGATAACTGTGACGACGACGATGATGCCGCATTTATTTTTTCCATTCATTCATTCATTACACATCTTTGTAAAACTAAACTTTCCATCTATCTCGCTCAGCATATATTTTTCCAAGAAAGGAAATAGGAAGCGTATTTCAAAGGGTTATATGTGGTTCTCTCTCTCTCTGAGTCTCCTCTCCGCTCTCGCTCACACATTCAGCTCCCTTTCGAGTTTCCCACTGAGGAGCCCTTCACTCCCAATTATTTATTAGCACCAGAGATCTCCCTTTGCATAATGACGGGATCGGGTTGGATTAGGAACTGGGAAAAAAATTACTCCAACATAACATTTCCAAATGCATACTTATACACGCTCTATCGTAACCCTTTCATTTGAGAAATATTGTACACCTTTTTTGTGTACACAGATGAGTTTCCCTTCATTCTCATTGAGATGAGGTGAGAGATTTTTTATATATATATTATTTTCAGGACCAACAACCATCAACCAACATGGATCTATGCTTGTCCATCATTATGATTTACTCTTAAGCGCACCACCACCTTTACATTTACATAAGGAAAATATCTCCTCTCTACAATTCAGTTCTTCGGAAAGGTTTTTTCCTCTTCTAAACAAAGAACAAAAAACTAACCCTTTTCCCATCTCTCTCTCTCTCTCTTTCGAGTGGAGGAAGTACAGGGAAAAGGTGCATTATGCAAAAAGCTACCTACTTGAAAACCCCTTTCGGTCTGACTAAAAAATAAAATTATAATAACAATAACACACATACACACATGCATAATATATGCTTGCATTCATTCATTGAAAAATGGATTTTTATTCCGTCTTCTTCTTCTTCTTCTCAGCATGACGATGAAGGATCATGTGGTCATGCTTATCACAGTGTACGGCTATGCATGTTTTTTATGTGGGCTTCCTTTGAAATTCGTCATGCATCACTGTACACTCGTTCACCTAATGTAAATCCGGTTGGAAGAGTTGCATACGTCCATATATTTTTGGATGATGATACATACCTTCATCTACATACATTACAGATTCAAATGAGAAGGGCCCTTGGATGATGATGATGATGATGGGAAGGGACGGATTAGGAAAAAAAGTGCCTTGATGCTGATGAGGATCACAGAACTGATTGGAAAATGTGTTTAGTTGACAAAATGCATCCTTCCTGAAGACTGGCTTACTTTACCTGTGAATATAATCTGAGATGAAGATTAAGGTTCATATATTATTTCCTTTTGGTCATCTTCTCAAGTAGCCCCTGTGCGAGGAGTTGTTATAACTCGAGTGCTTCATTAGTGACAATTTTGATTCATATTTGAAGAAGAAATGTAGCTTGGATAATCACAATCAAGGAAATTGAGTGTTGCTGGGTTTTTTGTCGAAAATCGAACCTAAGGAAACAAGTTTCCTTTCTTGGGTAAATCAATACCGTTTCATAAGGGGTTTTTACAGGGAGAATCCTGGTAGAAGAAGATTACTCCTTTTTCTGGATAAAACACGAAAATAACAATGTCAGCAGACCTCTCTCTTAGAAAAGAGTTGTAGTATCCAGTGACGAGTTTTGTGTGTGTGTGTTTTTTGTCTCGTCGCCAAGTGCATTAGTGAAATTGGTATTTTGTTTTGCTCATGTCAAATGTGTAAAGTATTATGTCTCCAGAAACTCCCCGAGAGTTGGACAAAACCCGTCCATCCTTTTTCCCCCGAAATGGATATGCTTTTGCATATCAAATATCGAAGAAGAAAAAATTTCGTGTACAAAAAATATCAGAAATAGTCAAGAAATATATTTTATGGAGGATACAAATATTATGTGTTCAGTGCGCAAACAAAAGGGAAAAAGAAGGATATGATGCCAAGGTGCAATTTGCCTAAAACGAATGTCCTCACAATACGGAAATTGGGGAGTGTAGTGGCGGTGACAAAAACCCTTTGGAAAATAAGGGGAATGACGAAGAAGAAGAAGAAGCTCGCTGCAGTTAACAGGATGATTTAGAAAATTGGAGAAAAGTCGGGAGAGAGAGAGAGAGAGAAATGGCCAAGAAGCCAACTAGGGAAAAAGGTATCACAAAAATATCGAACCTCTCAATATTCTTTATGGATAAGGGCTAAAGGGGAGAAGAAAGATATGAAAACTTTGAGAATATTACTTTTTCCTCTTTTGCTGTCATAATATTTACAAGACTGCGCCAAAAAACATATCTTCATGTTGTGTCTTCTCAACTTTCTTCTCGAGTTGAAAATAGGTAGAAAATTATATTATTTATTGCAGTGCAACATTTCCCCTCCGCACATCGGAAACTAAAAGTGAAGAAGGTGTTTGTGTGTGTATGGCAATATCTTTTACTTTTTTTACGAATATCAGATTTCCATATATTTTTTTGGATGAAAGCATAGAAAGAATAAACCATCTGCACAGTTCCACAAGTTGAAAGTTGAACAAAAACATTTTTGAAAGTGTATTGACTTTATGATAGCCTTGAAGGGAAAAAGGAACTTGTGTTTCTTTTCTGGAAAAGGGGTCCCTTGGTCCGGGTCCTCAGGTAGCCTCACCGGAACCCCACTTTTCTTCTCATAATTTGCCAAAATAAAAAATTCCCCCTCTTTGCAAATGGTAAACGGGATCAGAGGCGCCTCTTTGCTTGCAAGATTTTTTTATATATATTTTTTGTAGCACGTCATGAACCTTTTGCAATCTTCCAGTTGAACTTTTGCCTTTTTTCTTTCTTTCTCTCTCTTTCACTGGAAGAAGAATGTATTGTAAATGGTGCATATATATAGTCTGGATGTATATGAAGTTGGAAGCCAGTGTCTAGCTTTGGAGAAAGGTGGAGTGGAGTGGAGGAGACAGACTAGCACCAGCACACCAGCCAGCCACCTAATATTTATAAAGTAGTTTGAGAGAGTCAGCGGAAAGCTTCCTTTTTTCCTCTCTCTCTTTCTCCTTTTTGCTGTTCCAATGCGATAAGAGGGAATTTGTGGCGGCGAGTCCATAAATAAATCAGGAGGAAAATGCTGCAGACCATACATAAAAAAGGCGAGTTGGAAGTGGTGTCGGTGGTGTCATATCGGAGAGTCTTGTAACATTCCACCACCACCTTCCTTTTTTTCTTTTCTCGTATGCATATACACATTTAAGAGAATTCGCGCTATGTGGAGTCAAGTCTCCCACACACATACACATTCATACACGCTATATGCTTATTTCTCTATATCGTCCTGGTGAACATGAACACGGTCATTTTTTACATGCTCACTCAACCCAGAGTATTAGGTTCTTTTTTCGGGGAGATAATAAAACCAATTTTTCCTCATAATGCAGTCACTCGCGTAGCATTCATGTCATATATCTAGGCTCCCTTCGAATTAGTTGTCCTGTCCTCTTTTGTTTTCTTCGTTTAGTAGCAAAAGCACAACTTTTTCAAAGGTCACAATTTGTTGATCAAAACATATTCCCTTGTGATTCAGATTGAAAGTCCGTCGCTCTTTTTAAGCTTTTATTTTATGGAAGTCATTCTGTAATGGATTTTGCACTATGGAAAAGTTAAAGTGCACACGTCCGAGTGTGAATAATTGCGTAGCGTCATGTAAAAATCTCTCTATCCCTTTTATCCCGTTCCAATTTTAAAATGATAAATTTTTAACGAATCAAAGTAATTGTATGGAACGAGATGAGAAAAAAAGTGTCCAATCTAAAGAATTTATCAATTTTTGATCGCGTGAGTTTTGAGTTTTTTCCTCAATCATTACCAGTGGGAGGTCGTTTTCAAATGTTGAAGCTCTCAATTTTTTACACTTTGACAACGGGGAAAAAATTGCCTAGGAAAAAAGCAAGCATTTTTAGGGTGTTTAATGCAATTTTCTGTTTGAAGATTTGACACGTTCCAAACTCGCACACTCTTTCCTCACAACCAATGTTTTCCCTTTTTTATGAAATTTATTCCACTTGGACGCATTCACATAAAAATTTGAACAAGAAGGGTTGAGTGCAAGCCAAGAAGCAAAAAAAATCTACTTTCAATTAGATAGAGAGCAACTCTTTCATTTTGCCGTGAGTTGTTTTTTTTTATTTTAAAAAAAGCTCTCATTAAAAACCTTTTTAACATTCACTCCTTTTTTACGCCGTCTCCTGTCCTGACCTACACCTATATTCACCCGAGTTGCATATGAACAGTTGAGCTACGTTACTTAATACTGCACCGTCATCATCAACATCAACGTCTTCCTCCAATGAAAAAAAAAACACTTTTTTCTCCTTCAAAAAGGAAGAAATTAGCTTCAATTTTTTTATACCATCACAATTTTTTGTTTCATTTCGAAAAATTTATGTACGATGATGGCTTATGTTCTAATCTGAAAGAATGAACATGAAACTTCAACAAGGGAAAGTGAATTGTAAAAAAGGACACAACAAAGAGAGCAATAATATGATCTAACGAATTCATGCTTCCAACTAATTTCATACTTTTACATATTCAACTATATACTCACTCCACACATAAACAAAAAGAGCTAAACTCTCTCAAATCGAAAAAAATGTATATGGTTTCTAATGAAAACTTGTGTAATCATGATGACCACGCACAACTCAAGTAGAAGTCAATAAAAAAAGGGGACTCCTCCGTTCGCCAGTAAAAAAAATTGTTTTTTATTGATGATGCGCCAAACATAAATATTTTGTAACATTTCATCTATCGAAAGTAAAAAAAGGAGTGGAGTGGAGCTCACGATGATAAAAAAAGTAGATTGAGTGAGTATCCGCCTAAAGTCGTAAGTATACTTGTGTGCTTTGTAACATGTTCATTGTGAGAGAAGACAGAAAGGGAAATCGATGATGATGACGATGATGATGCATTAGAAACAGCGTAAAGCATCGAGCGGAGAAAAAAAAGAGGAAGCGAAACGAAAAAAAAAGTTGTGTGCAGAAAACGCATCTTTCTCTCTCTCTCTTTCTCTCTACTTTTTTCCCCGTAGCTGTTGAATTTTCATGCACACGCACACATTAAAAGAAAAGGAAGAAAAGTGTATTTTTTCTGGAGAGAGAGAGAGTTGGGATGATGCAGTGGAGGGAGACGAACAAGAAGTTGAGCTCGCTTCAGGTTTCTTCTTTCTTTCTTTCTTTCTCTCTCTCTTCAAGAGTGACAGAAAGGGCGTGTTAGGAAATGACTGGTGGCCATGTTCGTGGTCATTATTAGTAGGAGAAGCGCATGTTTCCCCGCGTGAAAAAAACAGACCTTGTGCTCTCATATATACTTTTTTTCTTTCTCTCTCCCCCCAACTTTCTCGTTCCGTTCGATATGCTGTAAGTTTCAGCCTTTTTTTCACTGTATGTATTTTTTTTGGCTTGGTCTCTTTTTTCCTCTCTTCTTTCTCTCGGCGACCAGACCAGACCAGACCAGAAGCTTTCTGCTTCTGTGTACGGTGGTGAGGTGATGATGATGATGGTGATGATGGTGATTCTTCAGTGCCAAATGCAGGATACCACGGGAGCAGGCAGAGAGAGAAAAATGTAGTAGTGGATATATTGTAGTTTGGATAGAACAAGCAAAGAAGGGAATGGAGTGAGAGAGAGAGTGTGTGTGTGGCAAAAGCAAAAGTGCACAGAGAAAACGGAGAAGCGAGAGAGCTCAGCAGTCACTCAACTTTTACTCCAGAAAAAATAGAAGGGAACGGGAGAGATTTTAGAGACATGGAATACCACACGACGCCACAGGAGTGGAGGGAAAATTGTATAAAAAAGGTATACAATGAGTGACTTGACTGTTATTATTTTGGTGGATGGATGTGATGTGGTTGTGTGTCTGGAACAGCACAAAAGGAGAGGGAGAGAGAGAGTAGCTCCATGCATTTATACTTCTTTTTTTAGTTTCCTCCCATCGATCCAAAAATTTATCCTCTTTTCCTCCAGTCTCTACACCAGACATCCCCACAAAGGCCGAGTCATTTGCGTTAGATGTGGAGTGGTCGTCCCGAAATAGAGCTTGTGTGGCGAATATTGTGTTGTGTTGGTCAAAAAAAATGTTACGTTTGAAAACTCGAAAGTTGTAAACTGATGAAGAATTTTAGCCAAGAACTGAGATGAAAATTGAGATATACTTATTTAATTATGTTTTGGTGTACTTTAGCCAAGGAATGTATATTTCCTTATGAATATAATAATAATGTAGTACGTGTTACGAGAGTTAATTGATGGTAATTGGATGTAAACTAGAGGATTAACTTGAAGCATATCCCATAATGTGAGAAACAAAGGAGAGAAGGTGCAACCTTTGGAAATGAGCTGTAGTCTAGATGTTCTTCTCTCGAGGAAAAAAAGTACAAGCATTTGGCGAGATTTTAGTAATTCTGGAGCGTAATGAGTTTATGAGATGAGGGCATTTAAGAAAAGATGAAGAAAAAGGGAAAGAGCTTCACAGTCTCAGCCGTATCCTTTTCTCCACGCTGCTTTTGAGTGTGGAAAGATGAAGCTTGTTGCTTTCGCTTTGGAAAAGAGTTGAGAGAAAAGTATGCTCACTTCTTCTTCGAGCCCATTATCCTCTCCTCACGGTTATTTCATTGCCTTCTTCCACTCGCAAGGATCTTGTTGCGGCTCAACTTTTTATATGTGTCACGCTGCTTTTTAAATGGGACTCTGCCGCTTATCTTATTAATTACTTTATCAGCTTCGTTCTCTCTCTCTCTCAAAGAATGAAGGGAAAAGGTTCAAGTAATCAATTCACTTTTCTTTAAGAAAAAAATACGGATGTGACACGTTATCCTCTCTCTCCTTATTCAATTACTTATACTCAGCGAGTATAATATGCAGCCTAGTTTAACGGGACTAAAATGAGATTAAAAGTCATAAAAAAGTACATCAATTAAGAGAAGTAATAAGGACTGGAAGGAGGGCAATATGTGGGAAGACAAGTTTTTTAGAGGCATATGCCAACAAGTGTTGAACCTTGATAAAAACAAAGCTGAAGAAAATGGTAATAAGTTCATAAGGCTTGAAAAGAAGATATGCACTACGGCTTTCGCAATGTTTGCAACCTTCAGCGTAAAATTTGTACGGGGAAAAGTGAAAGGAAGAATTTCATTCATATCCCAAAGTGTTTCTTATGCTCGCTTTCTCGTCTTTTTGATGTGGATCACACCTCCGTTGTCGGCGTAAGAAAAGGCAGACAATTTTCACAAGTGTGTGCCCTTTCTCTCTCTCTCTCTCTCTCTCTCTCTCTCTTCTCGCGCTCTGAGTATAAGACACAAGGATGTATGTATGCATGTACAAGTTTTTGGAAAAGGAGTGAAAAGAGAGAGAGAGAGAGGAGAGAATGTGAAGTTGGAAACGGCAACAGGTACTTGGCATTAAATCTTTCACCACTTTTCCCTCTCTGAAAAACCCAACTTTCTCGCTCTTTTCCCAACCCAAAATTTTGTGTCCCGCGTTCTTCCACTTTACACAAGAAAAAACTCATTCATTAACATCTATATTGCTATGGTCTGCTTTTATACACTAAAATATATGCCATTTTCCATTTTATGTAAGAGACTTGACTTAGTCACTCGTTTCAAAAAGTGACACCAAGATCGGGTTAATTAGTATGCAGTCGAGGTTTATAAATATGTAATCTAGTCAAAAAATTTAAAAGTGTTCAATAAGAGATTCATTATTATATTATCGATCGTGAAACAAGTCCTTTTTGAATTTTTTTAAATTGAACTCGAACTTGTCGTATTTGTTCCATGTTATGTCATACCACAAAAAAACAAGTTCAAGTTATTGCGAAACAGTTTTTGTGTGTGTAGTTAACAACCTGATCACCACACCGGATTAATATTGTTTGATGGAATCCAGTCAGGGAGAGGGAGAATAAAACATCATTTTTTTCAAGTAGGACAAAAAAAATATTAGAGTGAATGAGTGAGCGATCGGATTACAAGTATAAACCGTGTTATTTATTTATTTTTACTTTTTTATCCTTTTCATGAAAAAAAACAAGTCCGGTACAAGAGAGAAGGAGTCAACCAGAGAGGTGTATTGTTTGAAGAGACAAGTGTGCCCTAAAGCATTAAATTACACTATTATTATTAGTGAGGTTTGTGTAATTTCATTATTGCACCGTCAACTCTCGCACAAAAGGAAATGTATACCTCTACGCATCACGTCCTCTTAAAAGTATCACGACTCACACAAGTAGGATTCAATTTTTTGGGGAAGAATATCCCTTTTTTATAAAAAAAAATTATGGGGGAAAAGGATTTCAAGGGTCGTTTTCATAAGTTTCCCTTTTTACCCTATTTTCTATGGATTTTTTGTGACTTTCAAGCCTCAGACCAGAACAATTTTTTTTGAAAGGATGGGAATTATGGTTAGATGTGTCATGTTTATTTTGTTCAATAATCATGGTTTTTCTCCTCTCATGATAGGGATATCCCTTTAACCAAGTTCGTGTACAACACGACATTTTAGTAGATGAATTTTGTGCTTTAAGGATTACTCAGTCCTTTCCTTGTAATTCGATATGAATCTTGAATCAATGAAGGAAAATTCTTTTATGAGAATGTTTTTGTCACAAGGATTTCCCCATTTATACGGTTTTGAGTAGAATAAAAACGTTATTTTAGTTAAAAAAGAAATGTACACCTTTTTAACCCTTTCGTATCCTTTATTACGAGAAAAATATAATATTTGTTATTTTTGAATTGAATGATGACCAAATCAGAACTTAAGCTTGAATATGATTTTGATCTGATTTCTGATTACAAACGGTGCAAGTTGCACTTATCGTATCAATTTCAATCCTTTTTGTCCACATAAAAATTTCCGAGTTAATAATAAAAACTATCCAGATCGTTAGGACATCGGTCTGATGTGCAAAAACACTTTTCATTTTCCTAATTTCCCGTTTTGCTTGCTAAAAAATCCCGGAGTTAGTACTTGTTTAAAATAGTTTGGTCGGTACACATTTCCTATTTTAAATTTACAGCAGACTTGATTCCTTTTTGGTAATGGAATTTGAGTAAAAGTACATTCCATTTTCACAGTTAAAAGGTCGCACACACTATTTTTATATTATTCCCAAAAGTGCACTCTACAAAATGGAGTAACCCTTTTTTCAATTTTGCAATCAGTTCATGTCTCATCATTTCATTCTATACAATTTTTTATATTATTATTGGAGATGAACGTATTTTTTAAAATGTGAAGCTTTTTTGTTGTTGTTGAGCGTATGTACCTTTTTGACAAAATGCTACCTGTCCTATCGATGGATAATGGTTGTTCAATGATGATGACGATGCAACCAGTGTAAATGCATTATGAAAGTGAATTAATGTTTGCTATCCCTTTAAACCCTTTCTTTTCTATTTTTTCGCTGGCGAGACGAGTGAGATCTGAACTTAAAAATTATTCCCAGGCTGAGAGATATCATTTTTTTGTACTCATCCCAATGAAACCACCGATTGGAAAAAATATATGTATCGAAATGTGTCCTCGCTTTCAATTTAATCAAATAAAAAAAATTGAATTCCAATACGTGGCTCTCTTTTTATTATCCCCTGACCCTGTAAAAGGTTTTTTTTTCAATCACAGATCATACATTTGAAATGAAATGCAGGCAGGAATCCTTTTTGTATTCTCTTTCAGTCATTCCTTTATTCTGCTAATCAGCTTGAGAGGAAATATGGCATCGTGGAAAAAAATATAGAACCAAGGGACAGTCGACGTTCCTCCAAACCTTATGGGAAGAATGAGCAGTGAAGCTTTTTTTATATTAATTATAATTGGGCATCTGTAAAGTGTACTGATGTTCAAAGGAAACTGGCCATTTTTCACTGAGAAACAAGCTTCGACTGTCTTGGTTGCCTTTTTTGTACGAATCACTTTTGCAAAAGGGCATGTTTGAAAGAGGAAGCGGATGGAGATGAATTATGCATTAAATGTGTGGAATGAAAGGGTTACATCGAACCATCATGTCCTTTTTGAACAATTCGATAGCTTCTCTCTCTCTCTCTCTCTCGCTGGAGTCTGGTGGCCCTTTTTTTTATTTGATTTCACTATTTCACATCTGAGACCAAACCAAGAGTGACCTGTCCTTTTGTAACAAAAAAAAGAAAAGCAAGAAAGTGTAACGTAATGGAGAATATATTGCATTATTAGAGTGATCGGATATATTCTGAGAACAAAGAGAGAAGCCGTGTATGTTATGGCTGCT
>JAQFZW010003862.1:0-11726 GCA_034687055.1 Heteromurus nitidus | reverse complement strand
GATGATGGGAGGCCACAATTCTGGAGAAATGGGTCAAATGTCTGGAATGGGTCACATGTCTGGAATGGGTCAAATGCATGGAATGGGCCAAGGAATGCATATGATGCAAGCTCGAGCAGTGGATCCCGCACTACAAGCTACGACTGCGGGTAAGAATAATTCTGTTAGCTTTTGCATGATCCGACGATCCGATTACGAATTTCTCATGCATTGCATTTTTGTTTCGCAGTAAATGCAACATCTCAACAGCAGCAAAATGCCACTGATACAGCTCACCACCAACAAACTCGAGCCATTCCAGAACTGCAACTTAACGCCACAACTAACATCACTGATCCTACCGTTCATCAACAGCACGCTCGTGCCATTCCGGACGTTCAGCTTAACGCCACGAACATCACTGATCCTGCCGTTCACCAGCAGCACACCCGTGCCATTCCAGATGTCCAACTTAACGCAACGAACATCACTGATCCCACTATTCATCAACAGCATGCTCGTGCCGCAGAAAATGCTACAAATCCAGCCGCAAACGCCACCGAGACCGCTCATCCCCTTCAAACTCGCGGTGCTGCTGAGAAGAATGCCACTGCCACATCTGATAAGGGCAAGAAGGGTGGCGACAAATCTGACGCTGATGATGATGATGACAAAGACTCCGATGACGACAAGGATGAAAAGGCTCGAGCTGCAAGGGCGATTTCTCCAAGATTAGGAATGGTAGGCAAAGTAATGAATTATTTTAATTGAGCCTAGTCCCAAAAATATTTATATCTTTTACTGTAGTAATGCCATTAGTATGCGATATTCTTTAGTGTGAACACTTTTTACCTCAATTTTTATGCAACTTAGACTAGTCACAGAACTTTATTTTTCATAATTTGTCAAATATCCAGAGATTTCAATTCTATGTGGAAGTGAACAAGATATACTTTTATAGCATCGTGATATAATGTATTTCCTTTTTTAACACTTTAACGATATAATGAATTTGTAGATTTTTTGTGTGCTCGATATGCACCCAAGTCAAATACGCGATGAAAATTATGGAAATGAAACTGAAACCAACTTTTAAAAAATTTCGTTGTGGGCCAACTTAATCAGTCATATTGCATTCCACTGTTTTATGCCTTTAGCTAGCATATTTTGAGGTCAGGAAAGCACATTTCTTCAATATTAAAAACTTGTACGCATACCGGCATACTGCAGAGCATTATTAGATTACAAGAAAATGATGATGCTGCATATCTGCCAACATGATTTTCATAAAACAAATCAAGCAATTTACTAACAGCGGCCACACCACCCATATGCATCCTGCACCATCACTTGGAATTCTTTGAGTGCATGAATTACGGCAAAACTGATTAAACAATACGTATTTTACGTAGTAAACATCAAGTCAGTGATTACTTTTTTTTGTAACGAACCCTCCGCGTTGGATAACGTATGAAAATATGCAGCAAAAATGTTTGTACTTGTGTATACCTAATTACTCTCTGAACATATAGGCACTTATAATATACTAGCTTCCCGTGGTACACGCTGAAGCGTGTACTTACTGGCTAATCGATTTAAGACACCAATATATAAAAATGTGCAAGCAAAACACATCGAAATTAACTAAATCAATGTCATAGAATAAATATCTAGAAAACAATCCACTTATATCTTCGAAACAGTCCCATAAAATGGAATGGCATATAAATGTATAGACATTATTGTCCAATTATCTCGCTTTGGATGGATCTGCACTTTCAGAACTGATCCAGAGGTGCAGATAAAGGTCAAATCAGGGGACTGTTGACATTGTCAGGTAATCAAGAACAGGTATCCATACGATACGGACAATTATGCAAATAATGTACATGGATGGGCTGGGTCATATAAACATGGGTCGTTCGCAGTCAACTGTCCGTCACAGGTATCAACATCAACTGTCAATCATATATATGTCAATTGCCAGTCATGTTTCAATGTCAAGTGACAGTCATGTGTCCATTACCAGTAAATTTTTAAATGTCAGTCATGTGTCCATTGTCAGTAAATTCTCAAATGTCAGTCACGTGTCCATTGTCAGTAAATTCTCGAATGTCAGTCATGTTTCCATTACCAGTAAATTTTTAAATGTCAGTCATGTGTCCATTGTCAGTAAATTCTCAAATGTCAGTCACGTGTCCATTGTCAGTAAATTCTCGAATGTCAGTCATGTTTCCATTGTCAGTAAATTGTCAAATGTCAGTCACGTGTACATTGTCAGTAAATTTTCAAATGTCAGTAAATTGTTAAATGTCAGTCATGTGTCCATTGTCAGTCAATTGTCAAATTTCAGTCGTGTCAATTGTCAAATGTCAGTCATGTGTCAATTGTCAAATGTCAGTCATGTGTCAATTGTCAAATGTCAATCATGTGTCCATTGTCAGTAAATTGTCAAATGCGAATCATGTGTCCATTGTCCATTTGCTGTCATATGTCAATTGTCAGTCATGCGCCATCATCAGCTGTCAGTCATGAGTCAACATTTGGACTATTTGTTGAAATCCGTTGTCGCCACCTAGCGAAAAACCACATCATCACGAAGTTCACATTTGCGCCGCTGGATATCGTGGAAACTTGCCGACACACACACAGTCAGCTTTTATAAAGGTATAGATAATCGTCATCCTGACGGACGGCTTCACTATTCACCCCTTGGATTTTTGAGGTCCGCAAGCGAGAAATCAAAGAACATGCATCATCATCAAACTAGTTCACATCTGCAATGGGAAAAATATACGCGATCTCTTAAGAAGCCAATACGTTTATAAAGGACACTGGTTACATATCATATCATGCGTTTAAGGACCCTTTTCCTTTCGTTGGTGGTGCACATTGACGCAAAATGCATACGTTATGTTACATTATGCATCCTTTATGGGGGATCATGTATAGAGAAAAAAAACAAAGATGATGACGAAGACGCTGGCATGGCGGTGTAGCCTTATTATGTAATGTGTATAAATACAGGTGGTTTTGGGACACACCTTGCCAAATCTCATTTAACTCTGCACTTGATCACGCAAAGCAGAGAAGTTCATCAGAACATCCCGCTTTATACATTTTTTTCTGAGTTTGGAATCAATTTCTGAATTCAGAGAAGAAGGTTTCCACCAAAAAAAAGTTCACTTTTGAGAGAATTTTGAGTAATTGAGTAGTTGTGTGTGAAGTTGCTTTTTTGAAGAAGCATACAAAAATCATATACCTGAAAAGTGGTCTTGTTTCTAAATTAATCAAGTTTGTGAGTGTGAAAAGGAGAACGGAACGAAAATGAAAGTGGCAGTGGTTTTGCTTGTGTGTCTCGGAGGAGTTTTTGGAGCAAATCCAAACTACTCGTATCACGTCAAAATTGACGACCCATCTCATGTGAACTTCCAGGAAAAAGCGGAGACAAGGAAAGGGGAGGATGCACAAGGATTTTATAGGTAAAAACAGAGAAGGCCCAATAAATAAGTCGGCTTGGTTGATTTTGATTCATAATATTATTTTATGCTCTCATCTATTACGTTTATAAATATCTGAGAGAAAAAATGTGCACATCCATTGTTATTTTGGCAGCAGACATGTGTGAAACATACTCTCCTTGTCTGGGATCGAATTGCAAAGCCATGTCTGTTGAAGTCGATGCACTTCGAAATCAAGTTCACAGGACGCACGACTTGACCACATCATCTCACAAATAACTCTTCAGCATTGTCAACAAGAATCAGTATTTATTTTTTTCTCTTCTTCTTCTTCACTTGTTTGCATTGTTTCGAATCCATAATATCGGCAGCTTGCCAACATCCACGATGATTTGCAATAATGTGCATCACTTGCTCTGATGGCATAATTTGTTGGCAAACACCGTACATGCATAATTATGACATGTGAAATGCAACATTGATCTGTTTAAATCAATTGAGTCAAGTGGATATAGAGTCGGCTCGTCTGTCACCTCTACTCTTGTTGGCCACGAGAATAATGGAAATCTTGAAGTTGTGCACCTCTTGTTTTGCAAAATAGTGCAAATTGCAACACTGATTGAAAGGGACCATTCTCTCGATCATCCTCTCGTAGTAAATTTCAAGAACCACTTAACTTTGGAATTTTAAAAGGTTCACATATTATGTATGCCTAAAGGGTAATTTATGAGTATTAGAAAAAAGTGTCACTTGACACGTCAGGGGCAACGTGTAATGTGAGCAGCCTCTAACACGTGTACAATGAAGATTCCATTCCAAAAGGCTACTTTTCCAAATATTTTTGGACACTTGAGGGGCGAAAAGAGTGCTCTTGTTCAATGAACGGTGGTACGGTGAGCATGACAAATCCAACACACAACCCGATTCTAATGTCAAGTCAGCCATTTACTACTCCGTTTTGAGCATATGCATAAAACTTGTCGTGGATGGCTACATGTGGCATAAGAGTAATTAGTGTTGTTAATACGGCATCGTGCCAAAAAGGTGACTTCAACAACTGATGCAATCTCATCTTGAATGATGATCAATAGCTCTCGTTTCATAACAAGATTAATGGCATTTCTCAGGTGGTCGCTTGCGCCTATATGCGTACGTACGTACGCCCAGACAGAGACATGAAAAAAATGTAGCATTTCCTCAGGACTGCATGCGTCTCGTAAAAGGCACAGACAATATCCTTGTGAACTGCATTAGCACACCTAGTTTTTTTGTAGTAATTTTTCCAGACATGAGACAATGCACGAGTCCTCACAATTTACACGTAAAAGTCCATTCTATTATGGCTGGTAGCTTAATGTGAGCCTGGAAAAAGTAAAAAAAGGTTGGTGGTGATGATGATGAGTGGAGGATGACTAAACAGTTTTTATTTGTACTTCCTTTTTCGAATCAAAAGCGAAAAATGAGATGAGGAGTGTGGATTAGATAATGTGTTTTAAAGACGAAAAGTGTGTGTTTAGAAAAGTTTGTGTGTACAATTCTAGAAATCTATCAAGGGGCATATATATTCATGCATGCACATTGGAGTCAATATGCATTCTGCCATTGGGAGTAGAGTAGATATGTTGATGATTAAGAAGAGGTTCATTTATTTTTGGTAGCTGAATTTAAACAAAGTCACTTCCCGAAAGGGATCGAAAAAAGACTGCCAAGCCTCAACACACTTTACAAATATGGATTGATTGGTTTTCGTTCAAAAAAAATATTGAAGTGTGTGTGTGTTCAAATACAGGAAAAAACCGTTCTACTTTTAGAATCGAACAAAGCCAACTTCAACAAAGATGCGTATGCTCCCTGCTATGCTTTGGGTTGGTCGTTTTGCAGGCTTTATGACAATATCTCAAATGTGATTGTAAACGTCTGCTAGAAGTAATTTAAATCAAGTCAAGCAATGATTTTATTATGATGGTTGACATGCTACCACTCTTTAGAAATAACAGCTTCAACAGATACAATTTAACGTGTGCTTATTTCTATATATCTCACTCGAACAACGTGTTCTCGAATAATCACTGTCAAAGGGATCTCTAGTTGGGGTGGTCATGTAGAAAAAAATACTTTTCTTCATTATTGTCGCTCACATTAATATACTGCATGAGGAAGCAAAAGTCGGAGGGTTTGATTGCGAGCTTTGTTGAGTGTTATTCACATTTAGAGAAGGTAGTAAATTCGAGTTGAGTTTCCGAGATCGTTTTTCTGTTAAATCTTTTTCTAATTTTTTGATTTTGAAGAAATTTCTTGAAAAGTACACAGAAGCATAAGTACAATAAAATGACTGCTCTTAGTCGGCGAAATGATCAAAAATTCATTATAATTAGTCTCACATTTATTTTTTGCAAAACGTACGATGATATCCTTATCCACTGTATTACACAGATAATGAATTTGGATGAATATGAATCTACGCACTTCAGTACAAATTGTGGTGTACAGTTTGAATATTTAGTTCATATAATAGTTCGTCGTAAGATTCAAGCCTTCGAGAGGACATGCAAGTTCCTTAGTTTGAAAAGTGACGCAATCATCTATTATTATGCTGCCACAGCTGTCTAAATCAAAAACGATATTTGCTAAGGAATTACACACTTTGTCTTTGTCTGAAGGTGGAGTGAAAGATGCTTGTAGGTATATGTATTATTCCTGCTTCCCACCTGACACATTTCTTGTAGATCGTATGCACATGCGTAAACTGCCTTTAGCCAAGTCCGGATACGCTCATAGCTTCGTGCATCTTGTTGCTGTATGCAATCTTGCAAATCATCTTCCGCCCTCACACACCACCCCCTGACTCCAATCTCATTTAAAACATCTTATTTGTTCGATTGAGATGTTTCAATACTGAAACTAATTAGCCGACGGTGCTTGAAAGAAAAAATAAAGTTGTTGGCGGGCACAAAGGTGCGAAGATGTTTTTCACGGGATCAAGACCACCGTGACTTTTAAAGAGAAAAAAATATGATGTTATGAAAATGAAAAGTGGTCATAAACGTCTTCATTCATTCATTTCCTGTGCACACTTTTTTTCTCTTTTGTAACAAAAATTTTCTCTTTTTACCGCATTCTACTAGTGTGCTGGAACCCAACGGAGCCTTGCGAACGGTGAGCTACACTGCGGACGAAAGAGGTTTCAACCCCATCGTGAGCTATTCTTATGGCCACCCTCAATCCTCAGTCGCAGTCCATTCGGCTACTGGAGCTGCTGCCATTGTGAAACAGCATCCTGGTGTCTATGCTCCGGCCTATGTATCCGATAACCGCGTTCAAATCGTCGACAAGTCGAACATTTATGCTGCCCCACCACCGGCGATTGACTTCCAAGCCTTCACTTTGCCAGGGCCATCCGCTCCGGTTATCGTCCCACAGCCACTCAGAGCTGCCGCACCTGTGCGACTTGCCTCTGCGGCTATTACAACAAATTATGCCCCTGCGTATGTTCCACCTCCACGGGCATATTTGCCACCACCTCAACCCCAGGTAGTTGCTGTCCAACGTCATCAACCTCAGGTGGTAGCTGTCCAACATCATCAACCTCAGGTGGTAGCTGTCCAACATCATCAACCTCGGGTAGTTGCTGTCCAACATCATCAACCTCAGGTATATGCTGTTCAACATCATCAACCTCAGATTTATTCTGTACCCCAGCCCCAAGTTTTTGCTCGTCAACCTCAAGTTGTCGCTTTTGCTCCACAGCCTCAAACCTTTGTGAGTGTTCAACAACCTCAGGTTGTTCAGTATGCCAAAGTGCAGCCAGCCAAGTTTCTCACGGTGCCTGTGCAGACTGCTCCAGTCAAGGTCGTGAAGGCTACCAAGGCCGTCGCCATTGTCAAAGATTCCTACGCCGAGCCACCAAGTGACACATTCAGAGATCCAAATGCGCCATCCTACCCAGATCGTGTGAAAATTGTGGAGCAGCCAACAGCGGAATATGGTGTGCCAGGTTACGTGCCAGGACCTCTAATTACTGAAGCTCCGTTGAAGGTGAAGGTTGTGGAACAGACGCCAGTTCAAGTCGTACAAACCACGAAGGTCATCCAACCTGTTGTACAACAACAAGTCACCTACTTACCACCACCACCTGCAATCGCCGTTCAAAAAGTTGTTGCAGCACCTCCCCCAGTAATCCAAGTTCAAAAGTTTGTCGCACCACCCCCACCAGCAATTGCTGTTCAAGCTGTTGCTCCACCAGCACCTGTTATCTCTGGCCTTTATGCTGGAGCAATTGGCTACCACACGCACAGCGCCAACCCAAATTCCTACGTGCACAACTACGGCACCCAAGGATTCCAGGTGACCTCTTCCAGACAATTTAACAAGGCTGTTCTAGCCGTTCCACAATATCAGAAGCAAATTATCCGTGCTCCAACTCCAGTCTACGGGCCACCTCCACAAGCCATCAGAGTGGAACAGCCCAGACCAGTTTATGGTCCACCACCAACTAAATTCGTCCAACAACAAGTTGCGATTGCTCAGCCAGTTCAATATCAAACTGTCCAAGCTGTCGCTCCAGCACCACCTCCAGTCTTTGCTGCCCCACAACCCATTCAAGAAGCTCCTCAAGTTTTCGCTGCACCTGCCCCACCTCCAGCTTTAGCTGTTGCTGCAGCTCCACCTTCCATTTCTTTAACTGGAAAGAAGCAGAATCCCCTCACATTCGCATACTCTTATGATCAGGGTGGGGCAAAGGTTACACATTCTTACTCAGGAAGTGGTTGGTAAAAAACATAATCTCTTTAGGTACACAACACCTGCATCAGTATAAATACTTTTCGCTACATTTACCGATCATATTTTTGAGGACTGGTGAAAGCAAAAATTTGGAAAACATGGAATTAGAAAAATGTCATCACGTTCAAAAAAAAGTATGCATCTCTCAACTTTTTTAATTAGGTAATAATCTTCTTTCGGTAACGAATTAATGTCTGTAGCCGTATCATTAATAATAGCAATAGTCAACTCCATTTTATCTGTCGAAGCATATAATAATAGTTGAGCAGTTATGAATTTTTAATGTTTAAAATGTCCGTCATTATTCCTTTATGGTAATATGGTAGCATAGTGTGAGCCATTGTATTGTGTGATGATTCTATTGAAATTGGTTCGAGACATATTTTATATGCGCACACACATAATTACCTTGTTGTACCATCCACGTTTACAACTCCCACTGTCCATTGTACTTGTACAATTAAGCTAATTGTGATAAGGCGATAACGGGAATAATAATAATTTAGCTCGTTATTATATATGAATAAGCGCGATTATACATTACATCTAAAACATTAAAGATAAGTGATGATTTGATTGTTGAATTTTTTTGTGTATATCAATATGATAATGATATTCCTTTCTTGATGACAACTGACTGTATACCCTGTTTGCTATAATTTTTTTGCGATTATGATCACAAAAATAATTTGATCCAGCCCTTCTCGTTATGCTGGCGACCTTCCCTCCATATTTTTCCTCAGAACCTCTCTTCAGAAAGATATGTTTAAGAAGTCTTTTTAAAAATGCAATGATGATGCTCTCTTTCTTCATAAGAGAATATTATATAATTTATTGGGATATATGTGGTTGCAAGTTGCAAGTTTGTAGTGAGTGCAAGGTTGGTATGTCAAGTGTGATGACGTGTTTATTGGAATTTCATTATTTCTACGTGATTGTTTTATGGTGCTTCTTTATGTCTCTCTCTCTCTCTGTCAGCCTGTGGGCAAGCTTTATCATTGACATTTGACATTGCATATTTTAAGTATTTTTTGTTTATCGATCCTGTTGTGATGTTTTTTTGAATGTACCTGCGAACGCGAACTTTTCCCCCCAACTCTACTCTAACTGTGCAAAATTAAATGTTTGTCATTTTTTGCATTCTTCTGTGTAGGATAGGACGATATACGTGTTTCTAGTTATTGCGATCTTGAAAATAAATAAATAAAAGAGGTGAGCTTTTCAAGTGATTGCTCGTCACCGTTTTTTTCTTAATTGAAAAATCATAGTGTCAAGTGACGCGATGAAGGAGAAGTGCGAGGAGCTTTGTAATTTCTTGTCACCTGAAAAAGAATGTCATACACGTAACAATGATTTCTCTCTCTCTGCCTTTTAGTTCATTTGATGTTATGAGATTTTTTCGACAATAATTTGTGTATATATGCATACATCTTGTTGAACCGTTGAGATGTGGTTGCATTGTGTGCACTCCACCATAATGAATAATGAGATTAGCCTACACAAGTCATATCTCTATTTTTACTGTCACTTTTGAAACTGCATTGGTTGAACGAGCAAAGATCATTATGGCAATGTGGGCATCCACCTTGTACATTTCCGATATAGCACACAACTGCATCATCATCATCATCATCACGTTATCAACCCCCATCCATGTTGTTTTTTAAACTAAAGTTGTTAATCTTCCTTTTGCAAAATAAACTAATCAGCACAGTCAGTGGGCTATTGTGATTCGTATACGCTTTGACGTATTTGGGTGATCTTTTTCCCTTTGCATGCGAGCATGTCACTTTTGCAACAACTTACATACCCATACGAGCGGATTATGTCAGAGGAGAGGAGAAACTGCCTTGGACATGTATGTTACTTGTTGAAAAAAATAAATATATATTCCTATTTTGATTCTAAAATGGAGATTGATTTACATAACATTTTATGTTAGGCACACATGGACATATGGGCATGATCCACCTCTAAAAGAACCATGTTTGTGTGGCGCATCGAAAAAAGGTACATTGATTATTATCGAGCAATGTGCATATAAACGTAAAAAAGGAGTCGCATACTTTTACCGTTTCATTGCATTCCAAAATTGCTCTCTGAGGAAAAGGAATGAAGGTTTTCCATTGACAATGACCTGGATTTTTTGGATCTCTCTGAAGTATAATATATGAATTACAAATGCATGCACATAAAAGATGAAATGGATTACCTATTAGGACATTTGGGATGATGTTACAGCGTTAAATTGAAGTCGACAAAATGTCCATTTCCAAATATCTATATTGCGAGTCACAATTTGCGACCTGTACCTAAACGTCACACATTACTACAAAGGTTACACGTATATGGGCAACCTGATACCTACCTCTGATCTGAACTGGCATTGAATATGGTGAGAGTGAACACATTTCTCACTTTTTTAATTTCGTATTAAACATGACATTCCCTGGAGTTAATCAATGAATCACACTGGATAGGTATCAGCATGACATATATTTATATATATATATTTCTGTACGTTAGTGGAGGAGGATATAATAACGGCGAATGTTTGTTGGTTGTTAGTTCATTTAGAGATGAAAATCTTGTAAAAATGAAATGACAACGGGTGTGCAGACATTTTAATAGGCAAAATAAATATTATACTTTTAAATGTTGCTATACTTTTTTGTGCTCACTATTTTCATTCCAAATAATGTGAACATATATAATTTGGGCAAAAACATGTATGCAAACAACTGTGTTTTTACCAAAAGAAGCATCTGGCGGACATCTAACATTGATACAGTTTTTTGTTGCCTCTGTAAATTGGCAAGGTCGTTATTGTTGCTTGTTGTTTAAGTCGATATTTCACCTGTCTTCACGAGCGCATGTTTTATTGGTTTCCCATTACGATTGTATTGATTAGCTCTCCGCCGTGATTCATGGATGTGTGCTCAATGCTCCGCTTTGAGAGAGATTTGATCTTGTGAGCGTAAATGATGTCACATAGAAATGTGAGATCTATTAGCTAATGTGCGTCCACACCACCACTACCACCATTGTATAAAGAACGCCGAAAATTTGTATTGTGACTGCTGAAAATAATGAGGAAAGATGGATAAAAAATTCATGTGATCATATTAAATCAGCATTTACCATCAGCATCAGCTCACTTGTCCATATTTTATTCACTTAACTCCTGACAAATAGTAAATGATCGGTCGCTGTTGGCCAGTCATTAAAAACTAATGAGTCATTGTCAAAATTTAGGAGAATATATTTCCCGAGGGACCTTGAGAAGGATATATACACACTAACTAATGATATTTGCTGACCTTACGAGAAAATCTCAAACCTCACACGGTGCATTTATGAAAAGGGCTCATTTATTGCATTCAAGGGATACACGATACAAAGATACCGATGATATGCCATTTGTTAACATGGAGGAACTAAACACTGGAGGCATAATACTTATAATTTTACATGCAAAATTAAAAAAGGATGCGTGCCAATTAT
>JAQFZW010003861.1:0-11727 GCA_034687055.1 Heteromurus nitidus | reverse complement strand
AGAGCAAGAAATTAGTAAATTATTTTAATGAAATGAAATGTCTTGCGACGAATTAGAGGTAACTCTTGATTAAAAGTCACATCTAGTCTGCATCTCAACTCACCTCTAAACAAGTCTTTTTTGGAGTGTGATTTTCCGACGTTTGAGATGAAGTCTCGCTGGGAGGTTTATTCGGAGCTGGATTGACATGATCATTTGACTTTTCATCATACTGCAAAATAGGATTACAAAAAATAAAACAATTAATTCACAAGCCAACGGCTAGCATACGCTCCCAAACGTAATAGAAATCAGAGGAGTTCTCATACCGGCCTAATGTAGGGAACAGGAATGGCACCTATACGACCTAAATTGTTCTGCGCAGTCCACCACTGCTCCTCGTCTTTGCTCAAAATTGTTAGAACTTCGTTCTTCTTAAAGGGCAAGTCTTCTGGATCCTGCAACACACAGCGAGACACATTTCAGAAAAGGGAAACTTAACCAAAAATTGGCTTCAAGAGGTCTATATGATCAAGTCATTGTCCCCCACTCACCGAACCATCGAAATCATGTTTAGCTATAACCCTCTCCAGTTTCCTAGTTGCAGGCCGAACGAGAGGCGTCGTATCTAAATAGTGCAATTTATAGAAGGATAGAAGCGACGGCAGGTCGGCGAAGTATCTGTCTCCGATCCGATACTTCGTCCCTTCGCTTTCTTCACTCACTTTGTTAATGATATAATGGCATACTTTGCAGTCTTCCCTGTAATTCAGAAGTTGTTTGGAATGAGAAATATTGCACATTTGAAGTAATGACGACAATTTTTATATGTATTCTTTAAGTATTCGACGATTACTTGACGCATAACACGTAGTCCCCAGGAATTGAAGAAGAATCCCTCACGAGGAACACGCCTCCGTCTCTTTCAGCCATCAACAAATCCGTCGCATCCTGTCTCGAGATCGGGCCGAAGTACCAACTAAACAAAAAGAGAAAATCATATTATTTAGCAACTTAGTCAACGATAACGAGAATTTCCGACAGATTTGCATACCTTCGACGATCATAAGGGTCGAACGTTTTCGCCATTTCTCTCAGTAAAGGATCCTCTTGTAGACTTCCGTCCTCACGTTTTTAGCTGATGTGCATCGGGTCGAGAATATCCTGCAAGTGACCAGAATCAAATCAAGATATTAGCTTCTTCCAATGTCGACTTTCTCAAGGACGAAGTTTATGATTATTCGAAAATCGTAAACAGTTAAATTAACATCGATGTTCTTTTGTAAACAGTAAGACTTAAATTTCTTAATTAATGAGAATAAAGTAACTTGTTACGTAAAGAGGGACGTCATAATAAGTAAGGGTTTCAAGGATGAAGAGAAGAATCATTTGAGATTTGATTGAGAAACATTGAAACGCAATATCCCGTCTTAATTAAACTTAAAATTTGACCTTCAAACTAAGACCAATTACATAAATTAAATGATTACGTAAAGCGCAAGCATTGTATTTTTGCGAACGCAACACAAACACAGCTCCAACATTGCTTCTTCAAACCTAAATAACCACGATGTCGGCATCTAAATCTATCTTAACGTGTAAAGCACACAAAATCTCTTAAATGTTCCAATCCTCAATTCCCAAAATAGTAAACTCATGTGTATTTCACTCAACTGTTACATGTTGCATCTATAACTCCTCGCATAAAAAATAAAATGATGATTGCAATTGCATTGTCTCAAAAAATATATATACGGACTCGGACTACTACAAACAATGCATCGCGTGGGATTATTGAGATGCACTCTGCAATAATTTCATGCATGACTGAATTAACACGCGCATGCGCTGTATTTTCCCACGCTTACGATAACATATTCACACACGTCTACTCATAAATCAACACTGATTGTTGCCCCACACATATTATTACGTTAGTGTGGCACAAAATAAAACATCATGCTTCTTCATTCATATTTACAAGTGAATCCTTTTCCTCTCTTTTAAACAAAATAAATACTACCTTCCATTCCTCTACCATTTTACTATTAAACTATTAACGCCTAATTGAAATGATGAGAAAGGAAAACAAAGTCTCTGCAGAAGAAGAGTCTTGGTTCTGCGTAAACTCCTCTCGGCATTCTGCATTTCATTTTGACTTGACTTGAAATGAAAACAAACAAACCATCAATATTGCAACTACTCCACCTCCAACCTCCACCAAGCATACATATTACATATCTGCCTGCCGATGTCGTCCTCTAGTCTACATACCCTCACTTGATCAAGTCATTTCCTGTTTCCGGTATGCTGCAATAATAAATGTCCTACCGTGTGCCACACCATCTCAGGATGGAGGATGGAGGAGAGAGAAATTATATTCGGTTTTTATCTGACTGACATGTCATAATATATCAAAACATGAGGTAATGGGCGTGAGCCAGTACAACACGAAGACAGAATGAGTCAACCGGCAGTTAAAAAGCGAAACATTATTATAAAACTCCTCTCTTTTCTCACTGACTAATGGCACGTGCGTGCGTCTTTACTAGAATTTAATATCAATTAATGGATTAATGGATGTCATTCTTTGGTTTACTTGTGGGAGGAGCTGAGGACGACGCCTATTCACACAGACAGGCCGAAGGACTAAAATACGAGCGTTGCACATTGCACAGTTGAGAGTATAAAAGTGAAAATGTGTCGCAGTTGCGGAACGATTACAAAAATTAAAGAGTTATAAAAAAGCGCATATAAAAAACGTTGACGACAATAATATATTATTTTTCGCTAAATAAAAATGAAAACTGCAATTCACAATTCCAACAAAACTAATTATTTATGAACTACGATCTAGCATGTGGTAATTTTGTCGCCTGTCACCTGTGTCGAGAGATTAGGTACGAAATGTTCCACTGTAGCAAATTGCTATCATCATGTCGGAATGTGGATCTACTCTCCGAGTAGAAAATAGCGGTTGCAAATCCTCAATTATGGATTGAACTTCATTAATTTAACGAGTCACTAGCTTTATTAATAAGCTTTAGTCTGCGAAACAGCTGAGGCTGAGCTGACCCTCCCACAGCAATCAGCTTGAATCTTCAACTGTTCACCACTATCAACTATAACTGCACCTTTTACTTCGGCAAATTTATATTAATTCTGGTACAACAACTGTCATATTATTATTATAGTTTATATCCTCCGTTTTTTTGAGAAGTGACGACACAGAATAGCTCAATATGTCACATGTCACTAATATGAACAGAACTGCAAACAAGCCAGAGTTGAGAATCGGCTATATTATTATCTGCAATCTGCGAAAACAACACACAACATCCAATTCATCTCAAAAACACTTGAACTTTCAACTTTCCACACTTGCACGTTTTTCGAGAGTTTTGGAAAAGCGGAAGTTGGCCACTTTGACAAAGTTGTCAAACCAGACACCAACTGTTTTGAATATTATTGGTTACGTTGATGTTGATTGTGCAAGGGATCACTGCAAACTTGCAAACAGGCAGAGGGGGAAATATTGTTGCAGCTGACTGAGGTTGGGAGAATGAATGGTTTCGTTCCGAGAGAAACGGCTCTTCTCTCTTCAATCATCATTCTCTCACACAAACTCGCTACTACTCTCCACTCGACAACTTCTCATCATGATTATTGTGATCGTCACCCGACCAGTTGACTTAGGACGAAGACGGCCAAAGAAACAAATTTTTTGTTGGCGATCATGCTTCTTCTGTAGCCCAATTCACAACTCTGCTGCTGATGATTGAGAGAGAGAAGAGAAGTGAATGCAAGTCTGTGTCTCTACTCCTCATTTCCTGCCTCTCGTCTTCATTGCATTTTCCATTGTGAAAAGGAGGAGATTGTTGATGTGAATGGGAATTCATCATCATCCCAATCCCAACATTGCGAGCAGAGGAGAGAGAGGATGAATGCAGCCACTCACTCTCAACCCTCCACAATACTCTCCTCTTCAACTAAACTTATGCACGGCGAGGTATCTCCTCGTTTCCCAAAGTGGCCGGCTTTGTATATGCCTTTTGCATTTTACACGAGTAAACATTATTACAGTCTACTCGACAGACAACAAAATAGAAAAGTCGATGGTAGCCTCCAAGTTGGGGCGGTGTACAAGTGCATTCTGTGGCCGACCGTAACAATCCTGTCCTTTTGTAGCCACAACAACGATAAATTTCCATTCAAGTATAGAATTTTTTTTGAAGACGGAACGTTCGTTTTAAATCTCTCATGTAACTCTGTAAGTCCTTCGCCATCGCCGTTAGAGATAACTGAAAACAGGACTGAAAAATACGGCGTCAACTCGAATGGCTATATATTTTTATTGAGCATTTCGATTTTAGTAGAGTGGAGAGGTGGTCATACTTATTCGTTTCATATATGAGCGTATGCCAAGTACATGTCTGACTGTCAGATCATTTGATTTGAGCATTGTCTCGCCTCCTCATCCCTGTCTAATTTAAATTTTTTTACAGCGGATGAACTAACGCAGCTCGAATTAGAACATGACTTTTAAATCTGTGTCAAGATTTTAAATGCTTAAATCAAAGGTTATCATTCGTATGCGCATTATGTCGTTCGTATCTAGTTTTATAAGGACTTCAATGTTGGATTGTGGGCATACATATATGAAAATGCAGATATGCAGAATGTGAAGATGGGATCGAGAGAATTGCATCTGACAAGTTGGCTGCGCTGTGTAGCTCGTCTGATGTGATGAGTGATGACATCATGCCCTCTTCTGTATTTTGCATGCGCGTGCTTGGATATATGTCCATACAAATGTAGCGACTAAATGGAGTGGACTGGATTTTTAACAAGCAGAATTGAAGGCATCATGCAATAAAAGGATGAGATTTTGGCCCTATTTCCATTCATAAAAACATGGGAGCTTGCTTTTGCATAGTAGGCACTTTTTACAGCTTCGATCCATTAATTGTGCGCTATGTGATATTGCTACTATCTATAAATGCACTTATACTTTATTACTGATGGCTACTTTTATAACAAAACTGACATGTAGTTTTTATAATAGTTCGAATTTAATAGTGGGAGTAAATATCATGATGCATATCTATATGGATGATGTGACTTATCGTTTAAATCGGAAGTCAATCGCTCATAGATGCATTGATAAGGAAGGATACAGGAGGCAAATGAGGAGGAGGAGGATCTATATTACTCGTAGGTGATAATAATTCCTTTTAGATTCTTAACAGATTTGGCTCTTCGCAATATACACCTGTGAGAAACTGCGAAATAATCACTTCTAGAGAGTGATTCATGCTTGTGTCTGTATGCATCATCGTCCTACTTCACTGACGCATAAGAAATGCTGTTTCCACAAAACAGAAAACAAAGTCTTCATATGCAAATCCAAACGACAAAGTTAGAGAGAAGTTGCAACCCAAAACTCCACGTATGCTTTGCTTACTACTTATTTTATTGCGTCGAATAATTTGGCTTGATTTGAAGCGTCTCATTTTGTACATTACAAATACAGTTTATAAAAATCGTAGTTTCTAAGCTTTATTTTCTAAAACAACTATCACAACGCTATCCGTACTCTACTTCCTTCCGAACAATAATTGGCTTCGAATTTATCAAATTTGACTATGGAATCGGACGCTAGTATTTGAGCGCTGCCTATGCATACATCCCCTTTGTAGAAGACAGCTTGTTGACCAGGTGTAATAGCTCTCGTGGCAATTGACAACTTAACTTTCGCCAACTCGCTCCCTTCGTCCTGATACAGCCAACAAGGAATTGTCCATTCTGTATGCTGGAACTTGAATATGCAGGGAAACGGCTCGTCCGATGAGAACTGCGGAACATTGGAAATCCAGTGCGGCTTCGAGACTAGAATATTTTTCCCGTATAAAGTAGGATGATCACGTCCAGTAGCTGCAAGAATCACCTGAGTCTTGGGATCTCGACTACAAACATAGTACGGCTTCGGAATCCCACCGATCCTGCACCGTTGCCCGATCGTCCATTGATGCACCCCATTGTGCTCGCCAACAACGTTCCCTGTCTCCACGTCGACAAACACGCCACGCCGGTTCTCAATGTACTTCGAAATGAACTCGGAGAATCGTCGATCGCCAATAAAACAAATTCCTACGCTGTCTCGTTTCCCTGCGACCTTCTCCATCCCGAACTCCTTGGCCAACTGGCGGACCCGGCTTTTGTGCAACGCGCCCAGAGGAAACATTGTTCTTCGAAGAGGCTCCTGGCAAATGTCACTCAGGAACAAAGTCTGATCCTTCCGCGCGTCATGAGCTCTCCTCAAGTGTGCCAGCCCATTCTCCGAAAAATCCTCCAAATAATTCCCAAACGAGTTTTGAGCGTAGTGTCCAGTGGCAATTGCATCCGCGCCCAACTCCCTCAAAGCGTATCGGTAAAAGGAGCCAAACTTGATGAACCTGTTGCAGAGAACATCCGGATTCGGAGTGAATCCTCTCTCGTAGTCTTCCAAGAGTCGGACGAACACCTCATTCCAGTAGTCCTTCACGAAGGACACTTGTACGAAGGGAATGCGGAGGTGGGCACAAACGGATTTCGCGTCTTGGAAGTGAGTTTCTTGTGTGATTTGACAGGAGCCTTGCTCATCCTGGTCGTCCCAGTTTCTCATGAACGCACCCACCACATCAAAGCCTCGTTCCCTGAGAAGGGCAGCAGCTACTGCGCTGTCCACACCTCCTGAAATGCCGACCACGACCCTCCTGATTCCGTTGGGGAGTGCCATTTCTGTCAGATCATACCAAAAATAAAGCACAAATCCTTTATTCAGTAAATTTCCAACCACTCTCACTCATTCAATGTTTTCCCAATAAACTTCATCTCTTAAAAAATACCTTTGAGTAGTGAACTCCTTTTTCATCCTATCGCCAATGACAGGGTCTTCGATACATTTTCGGAACGAAATTATAAAGAATTTAGTTTCAATATTTTCAATAATTCTCTCTCAGAACTTCCTGAAGCACGACGGGGCGAACATGTTCGCGGTATTGGACGAAGAAAACATGTGTTTTTCGTGTCGGGACTTGGACTTGATGCAGCAGAGAGCATGCAAAAAGTGCGAGAAACCGAGTGCATCTCCTCATTATCCGTCCTCATCCTCAGCTTTTTAGCATGTCCACACGGAGTAGACGTAATGCAAATACACAGACAAGCTCTCTCACAATCACAACTCGGCTCTGTTTTGGTTGCTCTTCTGCGTTCCATACGTGCAGCATATATTGCATTGCGTATCGCTCTCTTGTCTTCTGCTCGTCTTGAAAATAAAAGAACAGTTGTTGACAGTTTATTTCAGGATTGACAGTTGAGTTGTCAGTTGAGAGTGAGAAGGTGTAAACTGTTGTCACTGCGTAAACTGCACTTGATTAACTGAAAGCACAGCACAATTTGTAGGGAAAATGGGTAAAAGTGTGTTGTTTATATGTCTAGGTGAGTCATCACTTACTTTAATTTATAATTTAAGCGAAATAGTTAACAATATTTAAATTCTTGTAGATATAAACGTATTAATTATGTACTTTTGCGGTCTCTAGGGAACATCTGTCGCTCACCTATGGCGCACGCTGTTTTCGAGCATTTAGTGAAGGAGAAGGGGCTGGAGGGTGAGTGGGAGGTGGACTCTGCAGCGATTGGTTCCTGGCATGTTGGCAATCAACCGGATCGGAGGTGCCTCAAGGTTCTCAAGGAAAATGGGATCACGTTCGCACACGCTGTGAGACAAGTAAGTTGACGACAAGACCACTAATTCACATACAAGGAATTGCATTTTACTGAGAGAAAAAACTACTGTTGGTTTTAGGTACAGGCAAAGGACTTCTCCAAGTACGACTACATTTTCGGGATGGACAACGAGAACATCAGATCATTAAAGTCGATGGCTCCGAAGGACTCCAAAGCTAAAGTCGAGCTTTTGGGCAGCTACGACCCAGAAAATATTCTCATTATTCGAGATCCATATTATGTAAGTTGTAATTATATTCGACTCTGACAGTTTAATTTCAATGTGCACTTATCAGAATGGAATCTTTATTGTCTGTCTGTAACTCATTCTTTTTGTATGTTTTGCTTTTATAGGATGACGACGACAAAGGTTTTTACGAGTGTTATAGTCAGTGTCTCAGGTCCTGCCGTGCGTACCTAGAAGCTAACTAAACGGAATTCGACACGACGTCCATCGAATCACTTGATATTCAAGATTTTTTAGGGAAAAAAGGTGATGAGAGTTGAGTTGAGCTGAATCCTCATTCCAAAAGTTGACTGTGTGGCACCACACAACACACGGTGTTGTGTTGTCCTCACTAAGTCAGTTGTCATGTGATTATATTTTTCTTTGATAGATCCATTATGGATCTTCCATACATTCTATAGATCTTAAATGCTTAAATACAATTACAAAAAAACAATAAATGTATCAAGTAGTACTTAAATATTATAACTATTTGCCGTTTTGTGAGGAAATCTCGAGAAATTCTTCTTCTTTTTTGCTAGCGGTTAATATAGTTAGTGCTATTTAAATATAAAACATTGCTGATTACCATCGACAATGAATAAATACAAGTTACATTTGAAAATAATAATCTAATTTTTTAAATGAATTCTGAATTCTTTTAGTCAAATTCGTTTCGGCATTGTGCAATGTGCAAAATGCACTTGTTCGACGAACATGCTGAAATCAGCAGTTATGATAATTCCACACTGCGCGTCTGTTTCACATGAATAAAGTTGAGCAGAGAATGCATTATATATTATTTCTCATCCCAAAGTCATCTCATGCGAGAAGAGAGGGTGCTAAAAAAATTTGGTATGTTGGAATGTGTATACTCAGCGCGTTGCAAGTGAATGTGTGTAGTGATCGGAAGTTTTAGTGTGTCCTAGATTTGCTTTTTTGTATGGAATTTTTAAGTAATCCAATCTCACTCTCTGGCCATAATCGCATAAAGATACACATTTATTTTTTTACCGAGCACACACACATGTACTCACATTGTCTCGTTTGATTCATCATATTCGCACATTATCCACATTTTGTTCCCAGTCTACAATGTTGAGTTGTGATTGACAGGGAGCAGGGAGAAGAGAGGGAACTGCGCATTGCATATTACTTATTCGAGTACAATCGCAGTTGATGAGCGACAAAAGGGGAAAATGTCTTATCAGGAAAAGGAGGAAAAAGAATTGCTTTCGTTTCAAGGCTGTCATCATAACCCATTCTCCTCATCATCATCATCCATCACAACTCATCTTCTCTCTCTCTCTCTCATTTGTGGCTTGGTTTGGGACAGCCAACAAGAATAGGTTCGTAGATTAGAGCATCAGCTCAAAAGCACAACCGAACAATTACTGCGAGAGTGATAATTGAGCAGAGAGCATTCACTCAAACGATCTCAGCGAGAAGAGAATCGGTACAAAAAATGTGAGGTGGACTCATAACAGATGTACCGTGTAACAGTTTGTTTTGCATGTGCAAATCCTCGTCTATAGCACCTTTCCCTTTTTAAGTGGAAACAGGCTCGAGCAATATGAAAACGGACTTTTTGAATATAACAATTGTTGGAGGTGGGGGCTACATCGGATTCCATGTGGGCCTCTCCTTGTGGGAGCGTGGTCACAGGGTAACCCTTTTCGACATTGTTGAGCCAGACTCTTGCTGGATTAGTCGGTCGAGCATCTTCACGCAGACGACAAAGTCGTCCCCAGGCGGGCCGCGAAGTGTCGTTTACTATGGAAACGGGGAGGGGAACAGGAGCCAGCTCAAGTTTGTGGAAGGAAGCCTGCTCGAGGCGGAGACCCTAAATCAAGTATTTGAAGACACAGACTGTGTCATACATTGTGGTCAGTTAATCGACGATTTTTAACCTATCTGTAAGGCGTGTACATAAGGGTCCATTAATAGAAATAGTTTTAGGCTTAATTTGTCTTGTTACTGCTTCTTCGTGTAGCCTCGTATGGAATGTCGGGGAAGGAGCAAATGCCCTCAGAATGGAGGAAAACGGAACTGATCAACATCACCGGGACAGAAAATGTACTGAAGGCGTGTCTTGCCTCTGGCGTGGGTGGTCTAGTCTACACAAGCACATACAATGTGGTGTTTGGTGGGCAAGAGATCCGAGACGGGGACGAGTCCTTGCCCTACTTTCCTCTTCACGAGCACGTGGACCACTACTCGAGAACAAAGGCGATTGCCGAGAGAGTCGTTCTCTTCTCAGACAATCTGTCCCTCGGCGAGAAGAAAAGCAGCAGCGTGGTGGAGAAGCCTCGTCCCCTCAGAACTTGCGCTCTTCGGCTCGCCGGTGTGATGGGTCTCGGCGAGAAGAGACACTTGCCACGAATTGTCAAGAGCATCCCACTCATGCGCTTCCGCTACGGCTACGGCGATGCACTCGTCCAGTTTGCCACGCTGAGGAATGTCGTTCAAGCCCACGTCAAAGCTGCCGAGAGACTTCTCTCTCATCCAGACTCGGTTGGTGGAGAAGCTTACTTCATCAGCGACGGGGTGCCCATCAACAGCTTCGAGTTTTTTAGACCGCTGATCACAGGCCTGGGATACTCGTACCCGAGAGTGGTGCTCCCAATGTGGCTCATCTGGCTGCTCGTCTATCTTATCCAAATTGTTCACTCGATTTGTCTGAGACTGCATCCGAGTCTCGAGTTCACTCCGCTGCTCACCCAAGCGGAAGTTTACAAGACGGCGAGGACACACTACTTCTCCTGCGAGAAGGCAAGAATGCACTTTGGCTACACTCCGCAGGAGCCCAATGACATCTCAGATGCTGTCCAGTTCTTCTCCCAACAAAGTAGCAATAATAGTCATGGCGACAATAACAACAGTCGAGGAGGAACGCCTGTCCCCGGCGGCGGGGGTGAGAGCAGAACAAGGAAGATTACACCTTACCCAAATAGTTTTGCGTCGGGTGCTCTTATTTTCGCCACCATTCTCTTTCTACTCCTCGTTTAACAGTGAAGCTTACACTCTTTCAATTTTAAATTACATTAAACTTATATAAATTTAATAAGGTTCTCCAGTCCAATCCTCATTGCCAATATATTCCGTGTAAGCTTGTAACATTGTTTTTTTTCGTCCAACGAGTGACTTTTCACTATATTATAATAAATATTATATAATTAAATGTAATTGTTTGCCAGACTTTTGCTCAAGTCACACGTTGTTCAGTTAAGTAAAAAAGTAAAGTCTATTCTTGTTCTATTTTGTGATAAATATGAAACCTGAACAGTTATCATCGCTTGCGCTCATTCACATAGTTACTCTCATAAGTTGCATGATTGTGCTTTTAATCTTCAGAGCTCCAGTTCAGCCCTCCGGTCTCACTCGTGTGAAATGAATGTTGGTCACCCATTTACTCCTCATTTACAAATACAATACAAATATACAAGACATTCAACCTTTGAATAGATAGATCATAGAAAACCGAACCAAGGAAAGCTGCATTTATGTACATTACACATACTTTTATAACAAGCCCTGCTTTACTTGTAAATGCATTCAAGGGGACTTTCTTCACTCTTCAGCCGTCTTGCAAAGGGAAATCTGCTTTTTAAGATAGCATTATAAAGCATAAAATGTACACTTATTATATGAAGACATCCACAATCCACATACCCATTGTAACGGGAGAATGCCCATTGTACCTGTGCGCAACATTCCCTCTGTACAAAGAATCTAATACGTCCTTATGTAAT
>JAQFZW010003860.1:0-11733 GCA_034687055.1 Heteromurus nitidus | reverse complement strand
GCCATCCACGACCAATTCTCATTTTCTCACGTAAATAAAGTCCATAGTTGGAAATACTTCTTCCCAACTGTCACATTGCCCCCCCCCTCACAGAGTCCCTTTCCTAATGCTACGCCAGCACTTATCTACCTGGCGAAAATATAATAAACGACAGTATCGGATTTCTGTCTTGCTACTTTGTACAAACTTTTTATATCGTTGCTTTCCACGAAGTGTTGATGTAGTACTGGGATGTACGGGATTACGAGTTTTACTCTTTGAAAATGGAATTTTAGCATGAAGTTCTGGCCACATGATAAAAACATGTATAATTGAATGTGATGGCTCTCTTTCAAGAATTTAAGTGATGAAACTTTTGTCCTTGCGACTGTCTCCTTTTTATATCTCGGAATATTATGTTGCGGTAGTTAACGAGAAGAAAGCATGAGTCATGACTCATGAGACAAAGGAAGCTCGTAAAACATTTAAGTATTAGACCATGCTCACCTCTACCTGTCTGTCCAAAAATTGTGTAGAGTCGAACTTGGCCATGCATGAGTTTTCTTTTCGTGCAACTTTCCATTTTTGTTTCTTTCCTGCTTTTTGCTATGAAAAGTCGACAAATCCTATCTGGAAAGTAGTTGTCTTCAAACTGTTCAAACACTCTTGCGGTCACCTAAGGAAAAGCTGCTCAGGAAAAAGTCACTTTCACCTCGCTCTCAACTCTCTCGCCAGCAAACTTTCATAAAGAACATAAACATTCGTTTACTCCCAGATTGCTTAACTGTTATGACAAGTTGGAATAATGACTCAGAGCCGACCCACTTCTTTTTTACAGAATGTTTTAAAGACATACATTAAAAATTGCCAAATTTTATTTTTCACACAGGAGCGGAGCAGAGCAGCACTGCCTCTCCACATAGATAGCTACATGTTGTGCTGTGGTGCGTGGGAAAGTCACCATGTCGTTTTGTATTTTGTTAATCTGCCTCACAGAACTACCACTAAAATACATGACGAGTTGACAAATGGAAGCGCTGAAAAACGTGTAAAATGTTCAGCTCGTATATCATCCATAATAGCTTCAAGGCCAAAAGCTTTTTAAGTTGCTAATTTGGCATATAAAGGAATCATGATTGTAGGATTGGAGCAGTGTCAAAAAATTTAACGTTTGCTTCAAAAATATGTAGCTGTAAACGATATCATGCCAGCGGTCGTAAAAGCAAATCCAGACCTCCTGGTTGGTATCCACATGAACCACTCATTTCGATTAAGGATGAAGATAATTGCTCACTTGGGGAAAGGGCAAGGTGCAGTTTCGTGCAGTGAAATGCAGTTTTGTACGGTGTGGAGATACGTTTCTTTACACGGAATGCCTTGTCTGCACGTATGTCGTATTTCTCTTGTGTGTGACACAACTCCCAACTACGCATAAACCTGTGCTCAAAAGCTGAGGTACATGATCGAGGTCTTATCATGCACATGACTAACTCGGGAACAAAAGAGTAAAGCTTCGTCGGTGACAGGGGAATATATATATATATATTCGTGATGTTATAAAAATTGACCATGAACAGGGATTCTTTTTTTGGTGATATATGACCATTTATGCGCTTCATCTCTAATAGGGCGTATATGTATGTCTCAGCTTGAGCAAATTATTAATGACACACTCGCACAGAATTCATAAGTCAGCTTTAGCGCAAGAGGTCCAATCTGCATTCATGAGGTTTTTAGCTCTCTGTTCAGGCAGATCCTTCTGAATGAAAGAGATTTTTTGTGTGGTACATTGATATATTTCCGCTTTCTCTGTTGATTTTTTTCTTAGCCGACAGCCTTACATTCAGTAATTTCGGTGATTGCTCTGAATGTTTTCTTGTCATGTGGGAGCACATAATAATGGGGATATATATGCGCTATAATAACTCTCTCCTTTCCATCCCATAAGTTCAAAGAGCTTAACCGAAAAAAACCCTTAGGCTGTAGGATGGTGGCTCATTTCTGGAGGAAAAGAAAACTTGCTTCATCCTTATCTCTGGAGCTCAACTCTGTGCTCCTACTCCCTTATTGCCTATATACAACGTTTTTTCTCTTCTTCTTCAGCTCATCTTCATTTCCTCTCCGGTACCATTTTTTACTCCATTATTCACGCTGGTAGATCTAAAGAAGTAAAATATTTCACTTCTGAAGAAAAGCATTCATAAATGGTTCACTCCATGTATAAATGGGGGAATCACAAGAAACTAATATAGGGAAAATAGGGTGAATCTGAGCAAAAAAAAGCTGGTGAAAATTCATTATCGAAGTTTCACATCAATCCGTTCCCTTTACATTGTCTTGTTCATACGTGAAAAAACACTGACGTATGGGAATATTTCCTTAGTATAACTTCACTTATTTTTTCATCCTTCTTCTTGAGAGATGGGTTCTCCCTTGCTATTTTCGCCCTTTCAAGTTTGTCCTACTTTGACTCGAAGCTTTCCACGCCAATATGCTCTCTCTCTGCTCATCGTGCTTTCTCTGTGTGAAACTAGTGGGGTGCACTGCTTGCACACTCAGCGTAACTCAGAAAGAGAGACAGACAGACAGAGTTCCTATTCACAATAGTTGAGTTGCTATTAGCAATATCTTTTAAAATTTATGCATCAACGACAATGCTAAGATGAAAGTAAAATCCTTGTATAACTTCCATCATCAATGACTGCGTTTCATCTCATGCATTCTTTATGCAACGGGGCTCGTCTCTCCTACAAGTCAGCTTGCTCGCTCGACCACATGGTTTGGGATACGCATCAACTTTTAAATTTCACACATTTCCCTACTTCCTCCACAAGTTAGGGGAGCATGTGTGGAAAGTAACAGCGAATTCAGCAATGAGCACACCACCTACTCTCAACAAAGCTAAAGGCAGGGAGAGAAAAATAATGTTGATGATGTTGGAGTTGGCTCCTGGGAATTTGTAAAGGCTTATAAGTAGTTTCCTAGTTTTGAGGTAACAATTGGAAGCAGTCCAATTTTAGGAGAGAGCGCAAGTGAAACCGTCGTAGAGTATTCGGATTGGAAAGTAAATAACAATTATTGGTAAATGCAATTGAAGGATAAAGGCTCTTCGATAGCCCTTCCCTTGTTGCACTGGTCAGCTTGAATTCGTGAGATACAGCTTCTTGCGAGTTTGTTCGGGTGCTGATAACGGCTACAAAACATGGACACAAGGACTATTTCTGGGTTCACTTCCAGTTCGAAAAATACTGGAATAATAAAAAAAGCTCATGCAACTTATATTACCCAAAATGCTATTAGCCGGAAAATTTAGGTGCATTTAAGTCTATTTACAGTATTAATGGAACGTATATATGCTCTTAGGATGCATGCGAAGCGTGAGAGAGAGGTTCGCGGTGTTGCAACCAGGCGCACATGCAACATTTTTTCAGTTTGTTGTACATTTCCGTTATACTTCTGGCGCTCACTTGAAGTGCATCCTCACGACTTCTCTCGTTTCAAGAATGTGTGAGAAAATAGGAGAAAACATTTACATTACCTGCTTACATCACAAACATTTCAAAGTATTTCACGCTCGAGAAGAGTTCGAGGACTTTGACATTTGAGTTCGACCAGACATGTAATATATAATGTGTTCGTGAACATCATTCTTTGGGAATGGGATGCAACAACCTGTGCCCTACTTCAACAGTTGCTCAACCATATACGGGTGGTGCTGGGTATTTTTGTTTGCCTTGCCCATATCACTTTCCCAGACATTTCCATTCCTATTTTTTCCCCCAATCTGTCCAGAGTGTCCACTTGCAAAAGGGTTTCAATAACACTTTGTTCGTCATCACGAACATTGGAAACTGTAAACAAAGCTGGCGATGGCGTACGTCATACCACCTTAAAAAAATCATTAATGAAAAGTTGTATACCGAAAGGAAAAACATGTATTCGTTGCCAACTCCATTTCAAAAAAAAAATAATGTGAAAGTACCCCAAGTGCTCTCGTCAATGTTCTCCCCCATAATGAGTTGGAAAGGGAGGGAGTGTCTCCAACTGGAAACGTCGGTTTCTATCATACTTGCCCGTTGTTACAACTTACAACGAGACACTACCGCGGTACGTCTAAATTACCATCATCCTTGAGGTAATTGCATTTGATTATAATGACGTTTAAAACGCAGTTCAAAAGGAGTGGAAGTGGAACACTCTCTCCCTGAGTTCACATCACCATAACATTTACAACTCCTTCTAACTGTCTTTCAAGGGGGAAAAGTTTCCTTCCTGTGATGCCAACGACAATAAGGAAGTATGGAGTCGCATTTGAAAACCGCGTGCATTATTTTTGTTTTTCCTCCAACTTTAAATAAAATGAGAATGAAAACTTTTTGTAATCTTCAAGTCAATAATAAATTAAGAGATGTCAAGGAAAAGGATGCGTGGAAACTTTCAACTTTCCACTCTCTCTCTCTCTCTCTCTCTCTTTATGTAGGTAGGTGCATTATTTGTGTATCCTCTTTTGAAAAGTCAAGCACGTGTGTGAATTTACACAAACGTTACTTCTCATGAGCCAATTAACCATCCTTTTTCAAACTGTTCAACGGGATTTCTCTTTGTTGTTATCACAAAGTTGATGTTTCTATCTCAATGACCGCTTTTAATTAGGCTCTGAATGAGCTAGTAAATTGTAATTAGGCGAGTTACTCCTCCCTTCCCCTCTCTCCAAGGATGGAGGTACATTATATGTGCATTAGGCTATCGATCAAAGTCCGCCTTGTTCTTCCATTGGTTGATTAATTAATGTACTAAAAGTTGAGTCATTTAATTATAGTTCAAGTGAGCAAGGCACTGGTTGCTTCCACCTACTCCACACTTATTTTTAGACGTATGATGTTGTTATGTCTTTATATGGGGGTAATCAACTTCCCCCATGCCTAATACTCCTCCTTCACACGCTCGCTCTGATTTCCAGTAAAAGAGAAAGGAGAAGAAGGAAAAAATGACTAAGCTCGTTTACAAGCTGTAGACTACCTAGTCATTCAGCTTTTGGCACTCTCGCTTGCCGAGAAATCTGATAATTACGCATTATATGTGTCTGCCTTCTACGTCTCCGGTGCAGAAAAAGACGCCGTGAACGGGGATTTTTTTTGGGAGAAAAAAGAAGTAAAATCCTAGAACCGCACTAGTATCGATACCCGTAGCAAATTTTCGTAGGATGCTAAAAGGCAAACTAAAAGAGACTTTTCTTCTTCTGTGGGTTCCCTATTTCCACTTCCACCAGTATATTATTAAAGCTAAAAAGTTTAGATCATTTGAAACTTTTACATTATCTTGATCCACCCAATTTTCTTACACTTTTATATTTTAAGGAGAAACGCAAGAAAAATGATTGTTGTGACACGTATCCCAACGTGATTTTTTCCTCGCTCCGGTCAAAACAATATCAGGATAGTGGTGCACGTACGTTTTTTCTTTATTGACAGTACGCCTTTTATTGATTGTTGGGAAATGGACGAGGATCCATGTCCACAGACATCATGTAAACATGGAGACGGTGTCATTGCCTCAGCTTTGTAGCCATCAGTGTATAGAGAGAGTGGAGTAGCTCAGGATTTCGCAAAAGTAACCAACCACCAAATTATATACTTCCATCCAAGTACTAAAGAATGGCAATATTACTTTCATCCGTGAAAGCCTTAGGATGTCCACGCTCTACTTAATACACCGCCGCGCCACAATGATTTGTTAGGTCTGGGTGCGCTTGGACACCAGTTAGTCATCCTCTCTCTCCTCTCTCTCTTCTCCTCAATTGAGATAGATGATAACAATGAGGAAGAGAGCGTGTAACACAATTTCCAAGGGGAATAATAGCGTCGTCATATTCGGGTTGAGCTAGTTGAGTGAACAAATGGCTTGAAGAACAAGCAAGGTGATGGCTAGATGAACCGGTAAATACTTACACACCAACCACACAACCCCTTTTCTCTCTCTCTCTCTCTGTTTCACTCCTTTTAAAAAGAATATGTACATCGTGAGGAAACAAAACGAGGAAGAAGAGGAAAATGGTATGAGTGACTGTGGTCCCATGTGGTCATCAATCATGTTATTTTTCATTTTGAAGTCAGCTTCACAATACGTCATGGAACTATCAATGCTTTCACCATATACCTGCCATCCTCTCTCTCTCCTAACGAAAAAAATGTGTTTACTAAAAAACTAGCTGAGCAGACACAACTGGTGTGTGTGTGTGTGAGCACTCTGCACGTAAACGCGTTACATTCACACTAGGACAAAAGTAAAGAGTGCGAGGATGAAAATCGAGATAAAGTTGCTCGAGTTTCTTGGATAATATATGTTACCTTGTGAGGGAAAGGAGCAAACAAGATCCTGCGGGTTATTATTATACAGCGCAGGTGCGATGCAATGTGGTTAGTTGTGCTGTCTTAGCATATATTTTTCTTCCTCTTCTTCTCTCCTCCAAGATTATACGTATCTTGCAATCTCACGCCACTCATGCTCCACACACGTGAATAAAGACGATATGTAAGGAAGAGAGAGAGAGAGAGAAAGGGAGCGGATGATCGTAACGAGACGTAGATAGATTCGTTTCAATATGCTCCCACGTCATACACCAGAGAAATAAATGTGCTTATTACACATTCAAGAAAGGGTAAACTTGTTCTCCAGCAGTGGCCTGGAATTGGTGGAGTGCATACACTGCTACCTGCTCACTTAAATATTGAGCCTATCATAATAAAAAGGTCATAGGAAATTGTGTGTGTGTGAGAGAGAGAGAGAAGCAGAAGACTGAGAAGAGTGTGTTAAAATGGAGAGTCATGGAAAATGGGTTTTTGGCAGACGTGGAGGAGAGGAGAGAGTCAGATCGAATATAAAATCTGGAAAAGGGGGACACACGGACTATATAGCATTATTTTTCGGACTTGTTCAAGCTCATGCATGACTGGAAGACAAGCTTTACTCTCCTTTCCCCCTGTCATTTATCATCACGGCCTATACATTAAGATCAAAGTATTAATGAAGATACTTTGAAAGCAGCTGTCTCATTAAAACTTAACTGGAGCACACGCTTCCGATTAAAACAAAAAGCTGTAATCCCAGAACAAGTTGTGATGTTTTCCGAGCCTCAATCTCGTCCTCTTCTTTTATGCATTTGGCCTGAGAAGGAGGGTATGTCAAGTGTGTAGGCTTTCCCCTTCTCCCACTGATATACCGTAACTTTTCCATCTACTACCAAGCCTCTCTGATTATCAATGGGATGTGATGAATGATGAATGTTCGTATGTACATCGATAGTGACCAGAGATAGAGGAAGACCCACTTTGGAGAGCTGTGTGCAATTCATTCATTAATTGTAACTAAGGTGTACAGCTTAATTAATGTTAACAAACCACTTCAATGGCTAGATTCTAGAGTCTCTGAATTGGAGACGTAAATAGTGGAGGACTGAATCCAAAAGAATTACGGTAGAAAAGATGTACGCTACAACTCTGTAGATAAATATTAGTGCATCTTTTTCTCTGAAGAAAACACTTCTGTATCAAGTTTGTTCTCGATGTTACCTTTTCCATCTCCGAGTTAACTTTCTTTTCTCGATTTCATCTTCTCGTTCGTCAATCTGCTCGCTGGAAGCCTATTCTCCATGTACGCACGGAACCTCTTTCACCAGTTTATATTACACGAGGGGAAAACCGGCCCGAAAAAATCATCTACGAAGGACGAGACTGGAAGTGTACAATTCCTTTTCTCTCTCTCTTTCTACGTACGTATCAGAGTTTATATATGTAATTCAGAATCTCTGACATGGCACACATGATCCATGTTTTTCTTCGTCTTCCCGTGTCGCTCTCGTGTTAGATTCGTGGTAATATGATGTACGCGCGAGAGACGACCTTTATTCCACATCTCTACACAATGCATAAGTATGTTTCGAATGAAAATATCTTCCGATGTAGTTCTTTGCCCTTGTTTCGGTTACAGTTACCTGCTCTGTTTCACTACACTCCACTCACATCATTCTTCATCCAAGTAATATCGAGGTTGAGCTCGTTGCGTAAACTTTCTTCTTTCCTTTAAAAAATTCAACTTTCCCCGTCTTTGGATATCGGCACATTGCCTTCCCAATTCCGCGAAAGGGAGACGAGGAGAGAAAGGAAGTTTGAAATTTGACTTTGAGTAGGAGGATAAACCGTTTTTCTTCGAAAACAGTTCCGGAGCTCCATTTATAAAATTAATATAGCGCATTTTATCGTACAGATAGGACTCGTTCCTTCCGTCTTCCCTTTCCAATAATGCCATTCAGTTCTCCAGTAGTATTATAGCCAATGAGAAGAAGGAGAACGACTCGGTTGTGACAATTCTCTCAAGTCCGATCTGGCAACGGGGTCATCGGCCAGTCCCACACGGCTCCGAAGTGAAGTAGAAGAAATACGGCGTATGTATTGGATTTCCGTCGTCTTTTTTTCCCTCGTTTTAAGTCCCTTCCACAATTGTGGTGTGACTCCCAGGATTTTGAGACCTTGGGGATCATCGTGATTGTTATAATGTTTGTCATCTATTTCCCTTTTTCCCCTTTGCTGCTTTCTCCTTCTCTCTCTCTCTCTCCGTGTGTGTGCTTTCTACTCCCGTGGTTTTCAATACTTGAGCATAACCAACTGCGATTGTAAAGCTACTTTCCTCCCTCCCCACATCATAAACTGAAACCAATGTTTTCCAGATGTCCACAGACGTGAGCATTTGCTATTTCATCTATCAAATTTCACATGGCTTTTTTATTCCCTTTGTTCTCTGTCATTTTTTTTGTTGTTGCTGCAAAGGTGGATATTCGAACCAGGGAAACCAGTTGCAGTTTGTACAATGTATCATACAAAATTCAAGGTGTTTACTGGCACTACTACTCACCCGTGCACTTATCCTCCTTTTTTTACAATTCTTCCCAACTTCATTTTTTTCGATCGATAAACCGCCGATGCAAACCAAATCCTGGTCGGTTAAAAAAAAGTTTCTTTCTTTGAAACTATTTTTTTTCTTCTCCTTGGCGTATTCGCCGTATAGTGTGTTGTTTGCCACAAAGTTATTCAATCATGGAGATAAAGAAGATAGAGAGACTTGCACATCGACGTGTACACAATATGCGTGCATAACCTGCAAACAGACAATCATACATTAATCAGAAAGCCTTGCGGTGTAAAAAGCACATACATATGCATCCAGACGAGGGACGTATACGTTCAAAGTGAAAAACGTAATCCAGGAGAAAGGATGAGTTTTTTTTACATTTTATATACTTGCTCATGAAAAACTCGCTGCTTCCCCTCCAGTAAATGGAGACTAATGTATTTTCGTCTGCTTTTGAGAGTTAAATTAAGCACCACTCGACTCAATTTCATTCTGCGAAACGGAGAACAGGTAGGTGAAACGGTTGATCAGTTTTTTTTTCTACGTTAATTTTTTAGTATCACGAAACCATCATAAAAAAAGATAGAGACGGATATAAGTATGTGGAGAGGTAGACGTATCACTTATCCCGGATATCACCTTGAGTTGAACTCAGGTGTGTGTTTTCCCGCTAACTCTCTCACATGCATAATAAAAATTGCGAGGCTGATGAATCATTCCCCACTCTCCCAGTGTTACTTTAATGATGACGGGAAAATGGGTTTAACCAACCGTATAAAGTTGGGCTCGACTCGCTGACGGCTGACACAAAACGATCAGAGTTGAGCACATTCTCCCCATGTATGTTCGCTCATATCATTTTGACGTAATTCAGTGCTTCTTTTCTGCCCACGTATGAGCTTAAAAAAACTTTATTCTCTTTCTATATTTCAACTTGCAATCATCACACATTCAATGGATTCCTTTGTACAATGGCTGTGCGACGGATTCAACTTGAGTTGAGAGTTGTTGGAGCAAATATCTAATTTAAAACATATCGTGTGTGCCTTTCTTTGTGCTGTCTGAGAAAAAAATGTTTGTTTATTGATCTCAACATTGTAGACGTAGAATTAACTTCAAGCTTCACACGTTCCTTCGATAATCAAAGCATTTTACAGATTCCAATTATGACATTCTAGGAACATAAAACTCGTCTGTATAATTTACTCACAGGTGGTGGCGCTATAGCAGCTTCTTTCGGCTTTTTGCTCAAGTCCGCGGACTGTCTAGTTTTTTTGGCGGATATATGGCTTCCGTAAGGTTACCCAAGGTTACCTTGTATGGCTTCTGCACTCAATTTAGATGTGCCATGTGCACTTGAAGGATTGAGAGAGGAGCTATATAGAGCGCTCTGTGAAGATAATAGGAAATTTAATTTCCCATTCTTTCAGTTCTCTTAATAACTATGTCTTGGTAATGTTTTTGATTAGCTTGCCATGAAAATTAAATCAGAGGAGACGTTTAAAAACATGCTGTCATCAGTTGCATTCTTACGAAACGGAATTTAATTATCCTTAAAGTGAACGATTACGGGGAATGGAAGGACGACTTCTTTGTGCATCCAGTTGAAATTGGGTCTGACGGAGGAAGAGAGGTTTCTCTATTTTTTTAAATTGGGGGAATGCATTCTAGGCTATTGCAAGGGCGAGAACGTCGGGAAAATTGGATATTTTATGCGCGCTATTCACAGTTAATTTCTGAACGGTCTTCCGCATAAATTGCGAATGTCATAATTCCCTTTGAAGAAGATTCCCACTGTTGAAAAGTCAATTATGGAATACATTTACTAAATAAGTTTTGATGCACTCTTTATGCAATATATTAAGAACGTGGTTAGAACTACATGGTTTGAACTGAAACTGGTTCTAGGGAACCTTCACCTCTCAAAATAAGAAAAGGCCTCTCCGCTTTTTCTGCGAAAAGGAATCTCTCCGAGCAAACTGTGGTTACTTCACCCTTATTATTCCATTTAATTGTTCTTATACAATTTATGTGTAGAAATATAATTATGAAATAAGTAACTGCATAACTGTGGTGTTTAAAGTCTGCGTCTGCACAATACCTTGAAGGTCGAAATAATTCTGACTGTCCAATTTGGAAAACTTACTGCTAAAAGAGAAGGGAAAGTTGGTTACGGACCGCCAAATTAATAATTTGTTAAGGGCATGTCAATAGTTTCAAAGTGTACACTTACGGAATTACTGACAGACAATTCGACAACAGTCTTTTGGTGAACTGCGCAAACACACTGCGTAAAGATGCATATAAGCAACATTCCCTTATCACTTTATCCCACACACGTGACATGATGTATATGACGCGCTGATGAAACGGTGACCAAAATAGATGTTTTACAATCGATTCTCTCTGGGATGAGTTAATTGTTCAAAATTAATAGCAAAAGAAATTACAATTGTGTGCATTAACATGTATTGATCCTTTGTTGCCAAGAGGACAAACAAGCAACTATCCCCGTTTCATCTCCTCCAACCTGTTATGCGAGAGAAGAAATTCCTGAAATACGTATATATGCACTCCATTTAGCCCAGAGCGCAATATTAATTTCTTGAATAGTACCTAAATCCGTTGGCTACTCCGCTTCGAGTGGAAATGCCTTTAATTCGTTGAATGAATTGACTGGGTTGCATACTTTGAGATGGTAATATAGGGTTGCGAATTGCGAACAAGGTCACATTCTTAAATAGCAGATATCCGCCTATTAATTCCAAAAAAAATTTATCATTAAATTCTTCATCAAACTTCCAATTTTATGTGTTTGTATCTACCGACAACAAAACTCTTCTAATAAGT
>JAQFZW010003859.1:0-11734 GCA_034687055.1 Heteromurus nitidus | reverse complement strand
GTGTCGGTTCTCATTACTCTCTTAAAAAGATAAGCGTAAAGGAAATCCCGTTTTCGTTTTCTCGTTCTCTCTCTCTCTCTCTCTCTCTCTCTCTCTCGCTCCTCTATTTCCTCAGTTTGGAAGTCGATTTGCCAAGTCAGAGAATGAAAGGAGGATTGACTGAATGAATGAGAGGAACATTATCCTCTCGAACAAGAAGTAGGGAAAAAATCTTTTGCCTCCATTTCGCCGTAGAACACTTCTCCAACATCTAATGCTCAACCCATTTATTTCGCTATAGTATTTGTATTTTTTTTCGTTCTCTGCTATAGTAGAAAAGTAAAGTAGGAAGAGCTACTACTACAAACACCATCATCCATCGAAAGCGAAGGCAGAAGAACCAAAAGTCAGTTTCAGGCGCAGGGAAGCAAGATGGAATTAGTCAGTTACAAATTGAACATTCACATTAAAGCCACAAAGAGGAAAAAGAGACGGAGAAACGGTTTAGTTTAATACTTCAGAAGAATTTTCATGGTATTACTTGTGTGTACATTAGACAAAGTCCTGACTGACTGAAAAGTAAATGGAGACGCACACTCTCCTATGTCGTCTCTATATATAGTAGATCTTTGTATAAACACGAAGTGAGCAAAGTGTACATATTGCATATATACAAAAAAATGTATATATTAGTATTATTGTATGCGCTAAATGTTCTGAAATAGATAACAACGAGCATATTCTGCACAGTCAATTCGCTATAAGAAAAACAAACAAAATGTAGGAGAGGAGAGAAGTCAACATGAGCAGAGTAAACAAAGAGCGGGCGTGTGGAACGTTAAGTGATCTCATCCCAGAGCGAGCAGAATGTCCCGTTTTTGCTAATCTCCAAGTCAGCAATCTCCTCAGTAAAAACTTCACTCCATCACCATACATTCATCTGCATACCATCAGTACAAGTATAAGTGTGCATCGCTATGTTCAAGTCGTTCCCGTTATGGAACAAAATTCAGGATAAAATCCACATTGTGAGTGTAAATGTGAAGGTGTAAGGGCTACATAATATGTGTGAAGTGTGATGCGATCACAAAGACCACTTCTCTTCTCACAATCAAAATCAGTGAGATGTGGAGATCTGAGAGTAAGTCACTGGAAGATAATGATGGATTGGAATGACGTCTCACATGCGTAATAATAATGGATGAGCAACCAAACTCTTGTTCTTGTCGTTTCCATCCATTTACTGAGAATTTACATGAGAGTTATATTCTGCAAATAGCTCAATTTATTGTACTCAAGCACACTTTATATAGTCGCTAATATATTTATCGGAACCAAAGGAATAAACACAAGATGAATCCTTCATGTTTGGCTTCTGATGCTCATTTCTGAGTTGGTTATTTAGGAGTATTTGCATTTCAAATTATGTACACAGAGGAGAAACTTTCAAATTACAGCAATTATCTGCTTACACTAGTCACACGAGCAAATAGCACTGCTACCATATAGCTCACACGCACACACACTCAACGAGCATTCTCCTCATTTTATTAGCTCATTGTGACGAACATGTTAATGTGTGGAAATTATCACGGTATCCATATAAAGTCACAACAAATCAAGATATAGCAAACGCTGTGTGATGCTACCTAAATAAGAACTTTAACTAGACACGAGACTACATGCCTTAAGAGAGAGATAGTGGCATATCGCTATCAGTAAAAAGTATATGTTGCCGTAAGCAAATGAAGCTCTGGAGCTGAAGCTGGAACATGAATGCATTTCTCTCCAGTTGTTATATTAGCAAGTGCAGTTCTATTATTATTGTTGTTGTTGATGCTTCAATAAAAAACGTGAAGGGAGCAATTGAAACCTTGTGTTTTTAATGTCAATGGTAGTGGCAGTGGTGCCGTTTTTATTACATGAGAATGGCTTACTGCACTACAAGCACACACGAAACAATTATCCTCTTGTCGACTCATCTTCACTATCATAATCCCCACTCTTATCTGTTATCCTAAGCTATTACCACTTTCCTCAAATGGCATCCGCACGAGGAAGTACGCATAGGAAACAATATTAGAATTTATTGCTTTTTGGCTACCTTCTCTCTTCGTCGAGAATAGCTAGACACAGGGAGCAGAGGGACACATGGAGTATACTTAAATAGTCAGTCAGAGATGAAATGCTTGACAATAATGTTGTAGCAAGGTGTAATTTCCTCATTTCCACATACGCAATTTGAGCTATCAGCACAGCAATAACACTCGGAACAAAAACGCTAAAGTAAACGAAACTAGGTATAATGCATATGCACATTATATTATTTGTTTACATGTAAAACTTGAATGCTTCATATTACACTATCATCCCATTATCATGTTCTTCATCCATTCTGCTAAACTATACACCGTTTCAAATTGAGGAAGTGCGATATGCCCTTCCAGATCCAAACGACCAGAGGAGCAGGAGAGAGGAAAAGGAGAGAGATGAGTGGAGTTTCAGCGAGATTGTTTATTTGCGCTTCAGTTGCTTTTCTCATTCCGCCTTTCAGATGAGTTTTCGCTGTGAGAGCAGTGAGTGAGCTGCTGTGCTGCTAGCAAATTATAAGGTATACAATAATATGCCCAACCAAACATAAAGCTTTTCTCTAATGTACATATTGTATTTCCCAGATGAAGGTTTATTGCACCTTTTTCCACTTCCAGAAAAGTAAAACAAGGAGTCACCACCACCACCACTGGTGTGCAATATTTGCTTGCATGCAAGCCATCATAAAATAATCCTCACTTTTCGTGGATTACGAACACGTAACCCGTGTTATTATGCATAATGATCTGCAAATTTCACGTCAACTACACCCGTAATAATCATAATAATCCATGATACGAAACCTCTGGCGTGCAATCTCAAATATCTACACATAATATCTCAAGTATTCAAGTTCTCCTCACGAATTTGCGTCCTAAAATTTGCGCATATATTTTATGTGCATGCGAAGCGCTCTCAGCGGGCACTGCGCTTCAACAAGCAGCACAACAACGAATAACGTCCCCAATATTTTCATAACCTGACAAGCACAACTGCTCCCTTAACATAACAATAACATTTTCTCAGCGACAACAACAGAATGTGTCCTACTTTTGGGAATACTTGAGAGCTACCCGAGAACAGCCGCACTGTTTGACTAAACCAGTTAAAATGTGGCTACTTTCTCTGGATGCCATTTTGCCAACAAGTAGAAAGAAACCGGGAGGAAATGAAGTGTATAGTTTTTAAGCGAAATGGTCGCTGTCACTTTGAAGCTATATCCGAAGTGAAAGCAATTTTACAGATCCAATATTTGTTTCGGGTATCCGTTACAATGAGTTATGTTATGATACTCGAGTGAAGCAAATATGAATAGCGCTCATCTCATCCATAAATGAAATCCAAAAGCCTAAGACAACAACATCCCAAATGGTGTAATTGAGGCAGAAGGTTTCCCTTTCATTGTAGCAACATTTATGTGTGCCACAACACGAAACGAAACGATTTCATTCCCTGGAACATATATAGAAAACCTGTAGAACTATTATTGATGCTATAATAGCCACGCTGAAAAGGTTCGGATTCCATACATAATTCACCTCTCTCTTCTCTCTCGCTGTCACCATCGTCATCATCACACACATCACAAAATGCGTACACTATCACATTTTTTATATCGTCACAAAATATACGTAGGCTATGCTGGCTCGTATTATAAGTATCTTGTGACAAAGACACAACCTCAGTTTTTTATTATCCCTTTCGTCCTTTATTTTTTTCTACTTTTTACACGGATTAGTATAGTCCCCGAATTCATGACATGGCATGACAGTATGCCCATCATTTTCATCATGTGAAAGCTGAATAACGCAAGAGGATTTTCCCATGTGTATGTGTTTCCTTTCTTCAGCAACTTTCAACAACAACAAAAAAACACAGGAACGACCCGACGTACAGTCACCGTCACTCTTATCGCAATTCATTCACCCAAACATGTTGTTATACTCGAATGTTAGTAATTCTTTACGAATTCACTCAAGCATTTTTCACTTTATTCTGACAAAAGCAGAGAACTCGTAATCATCATCATCATCATCGCCGTCTTCGTTTTAAGGAGTATGAGTAGAATATAGTAAAGCCATATATGCAGCATATCAATATACGATACGAATGGGGAAGGCACACACACGTTCATCTATAAAAATTCAAGTTTTGCTCCGAATATAAATATAATGAGCCATACAATTCATTCATATATTTACGAATAGGGTTGATATAAAACTCAAGCACATGTTTCATTGAATCTACCTTTCAATCATTTTCTCTCTCTCTTTCCCTTTTCCCCGATGAACCTATTACATATACATTTCATATATGATTCAGTATAAAATGCAGTAATAATAGCTTTGGCGCTTTTCAATCATGATGGGGTATGTTTTATTCACGACCAGGAACAACAGAAGGAAAAGGAACAAGAAGAGTGAATTTCTAGACGATTGTTCCTTCACTCTGTGCTTGGCATGCAACTCTCCTGCTATATAGACCGACCCCAAGTTACAAACTGATTGTAAATGTCGTTGGCTTCTTGAGCACAGAAGTGAAGAGCTGATCACTAGCAGGAAAAAAGGCACTTTTTGACCCACACACCGAGAGAGAGAGAGAGAGAGAGCTTGTCTGAATCAGTGTGTGCCTCTTCTTTTGCTCGTTTGGTTGTATATGCTACATGCTCGCATAGCGCACAGTAGTTCGATAATCAATCGGGACTCATTGAGGCGGAAACGTTGATAGAGTGGAAATGTGAAGTGAAATGCGGGCGCCACGGAAGTGACGGATTCAACAACGTATACTGATATAAAGAGGACTCCTCGTCCATGTTCTTCAGCTTGAAAACACAGAGGACGAAAAAATTGAGAAAAAATTGAGGGATTTATATCATTCTTGTGTAGAAACATATAGTGTGGGGCACATATCGTTTAGACATTTAGTAATATAAGTTAACAATTTATTGACTGGATCCAATCCATATCCTACTAGCTCCTTTCATATCACATAAGTATTCATTGGCTTCAGTCAAGCTGGCGGTGGTGGTCACTGGACATAAAAATTGGACCAGCCTCGTCCTAACATAACATACGTTCCACATCAATACCTTACTTTTCTAATAGTCGAAATGGTAGTAGCGATTCCATTTAGCAACACACCAACCAAAGTACCACATAAATACATAATACTCCATTGAATTTGGATTTTTTCGGGGGTTTCATGGCCCTTCATGGTCTTTTCTAAAAAATCTATTCACACAAAAGCCAGTAGGGACGAAAGAGAAAAGAGGACGACGAGGAACGAAAAAATCAATTGAAGAAATCACAGCTAGATATCCTCTGTGTATGTCCTTATAAGCGTATCAAATCCTAATCATAAATCTATCCAGGCTGCAGTGGTATCTCGCTCTAATATTTTTCCTTGTTCAAAATAATCTCTGGTGACTTTGGTCCTGTAGTTCTGACTGTACAAAATAAAATTCTAAGCATTTTATGCAATGCAACGTAAAGGAGAATGCACCGCTACCGCTTGAGGGCCTTAAGGTTGCTATCAACCTATTCTACATTCCAAAAATCCAAAACCTGAAGGCAAAAATCGTACAATCTTTTGAAATGAATCTGAGCAAGTGTCTGGAAAAATATAGTGTAATCTCCACTAATATCATTTTAATTCGAAGTGCATCTCCGCAACTTTTTTCTCAACTTGGCCTCATCCTTCATCATCCACATGATCAGATCAAACGAGGAGGAGAGATGCGATTAAAGTTGTAGCAAAAGCATAGTAGTATATAGTGCAGTGATGAATCATGAATGAAACGGCGAGGTCGATGCCTGGAAGGTTTCTACTAACACTCGCAAGAAATATCTGATTATACATCCATTTCCCCAATTTCTTACATATAATTTGTAGTGACCGTGTGGCAATAGGGGAAAGCCAGATAAAGAGTGAGATAGGGGAACAGAGCCAGAATTTCCTTTAAAAAAGTTGTTTTGCTTTACCATGTTAATGTTGATGCTGTGATCTTGATAACAATAAAAGGATTCAATTCAATCCTCTCGTCGGAGGAGAGAGAGAAAACGGAGAATCCGCCCATCTCCAACAGCCAAGGGTAAAATAAAAATGGATGATGCACCATGCATCCGTCGCCGTCTTCTTATGCATTTTATCTATCCAGCTGATATCGAGATTAGAAAAGCGCAGTTAGAACTACACTTCGAAAATTTCAGTCAGTCACTAGAGAAGATGAAGCATATATAATAATAACGGGGCCAGAGCACAAGCTCTCTTCTGTGATGATGCAGTTTTTGCTGTTGGAAAATGAGAAGAGGAAAAGACAGGAATTGGAGAGAAGTAAATCAAATCGAGTGGATTTTTAAATGAAATGAATGGAAATGATAGATTTTTCCCTTTTTATTGTGTATGCTCCTTTGAGTATATCAAGTAACACAAAAAAAGTGTAGAAGGACGATGAGTGTAGGCTCACATATATTATTATCCCGGCATGGTTATAGTAGTTGATTATAAAGTGCACACAGGCGATGATAATAAAAACCCCTACGCGTATTTTATTATAAAAGTTGGAGAACAAAAAAATTTTATCCTCCTTTTTTTCGCTGTACGCCAATAGTTATCACAAGGCTGTGATAAGGACCTTATCCTATTCGCATTATTATTATACGCTGGCATATAACCAGGCATGTATTTTTCCCTGTGGGGGACTTTTCCTCTGAAAAGGGATAAACAATGGAGGGTTTCAAACAGAGTTTTCAATTGCCACGCGACTCCCTCTTTTTTACTTCCCTTTTACTCAACTTGTCCGTGTCCATATTACTTCGTCGAAGGCACACTCCAACCATGCATTTTGTCCCAATTTGGCTGAGCAAACTTAATTCAGATTTAACATGGCTCACAATCAGTGTTGTGTCTCTGTGTACTTAAATTTTCTTCTTCCTCTGGTGGAGGCTTTATACATTTCTCTAATTTCAGTTGAATCATGAATGCAAGTACACTTGTAAATATTCTTTGAAGTAAGTAGTGATGCAGTGGGCTAACACAGTTGGCTCAAATCTGGAATTCACAATTACAAAACTACAACTGTCCTCAAATTCCATACTGATTCTGCCATTGTATGCTTCCCTTCCATTTCCATTGTGTCAGACTTTGCTTTTTTAATATAACAGCATACCATTATACTCTAACTGTGTTTAAAAGTGCCGTTGAAAGTAAGATACAAAAAATAATGCTGTTTCTCGAAGTTTGAATCCACAAAAGCATCGTGCAGCAAGCAAAGCATCATCACAATATCAAATTATATACGGACGTACAGCACATTGAGTTTTAAAGTCATTTTCTCGACCACTTTACTTTTCCCCACAAGCATGAAAAGTTTCCAGTGCTATGCACAAGATGAGGAGTTTGTGAAGTAGTGATGATGATGATGCGGCTTGATACTTCCAGTTCCAGTTGTCCTCAACTGATATCTCGCAGACCCGATGAAAGTAATGTACTCTGACAAATGAATATTGAGCTTGAAACACTTTTACTTTTCATCAAGCTCCGCGAAGCCGTATCGTATATCCCTGCTCATATCTTCATTTCGTCCAAAAGTATATATGCATTATCTTTGATAGGAAAAAAGGGTGTTTGAGTCTGGTTCTCCTCACTGCAAATTCATTTTGCCGTTGGGCTGATAACAAGCCGTCTGGGACTCACTACTCCTCATCTTTCTCTCTCCTTTTTGGCTTTTCTGCACTTTTCACAATTTGATACTTGCCTTGTTAGTGTGTCTACACGGTGCAAAGAGGAGAGGAGAGAGAGGGATGTTTTCCCCTTTCCATTCATTTGTAATGCCACACACTTACTTGTGCTGACGACTGCATTTACCACAGACGATAAAACAATATCCATCCATAAATGGTTCGATACCGGAGGATGAGAAGAAAAAGTAAAAGTCACTCAGCCATGATCCTCCTCTCTTCGTTCTGCGTATAACCATAACCAATCCATCCTCCTAAAATGTCAGCACGAGGCTCTAAATAGCTCACTCTTGTGTCACAGATTTGGGACAAATGAAGTGATTCTCTTCTCGAGCTGCAATTTATATTAGATTTCTTGGTCCCTTTTGGGCACCCATTAAAACTGAATGCGACTTTTGAAAAAAAAAGTTTTCTCTTTTCCTCCCTTTGGTAATGGCAATTATGACATTTTCTGTCCCTCCACGCGGACTATGACGGAGATACACATAAACACGCAGATCATTGCAAAAACCACTTTTTCCTTCACAAAACTCCTCTCATAAAAAATATTTGGTTGAATGAAGATCGATTATCTCTAATGGATGTCATGATCATTGTTTCCCTCAGCATTGTATCTGCATTTTTTTCGACCAGAACACAATGGAGGGAACCCCGTGTGAATTACTGGGAGTGGAAATTGTTTCTATCAGCAGTAAAGATCCGCGTGACTTGGGATTTTGTGTGCAGAAGTTGAGTACATCAAAGAAAATTGTCGCCATTATGCGTCACTGCTTCATCAAGAGTATTTTTTCTAGCTGTGCATATATACGCGTAGACACACAAAACAACTTTTAGCCAACATACCACACCAACGTGATTTCGGGTGATTTCCAACTGTCATATATCAACCTCCGTACCGGAAACCCAAAGCCATTTACCTTATGCACACAAATAAATTGATGATGCGTACATTTTATCTCTTTCTAACTTTTTCTACCAAAGTGCACATATGTGTACTTTACGTGCATAGAGGAAAGTTGACATTGTACGCACACCAAAACTCATCTACATATGTAAATTCCAGCTATTTATTCTCTCCGTAATTTCCCTGCAGAATGTGCGTAGTATAAACATATGAATAAAATGCTATAAATAAAAAAGGTATACTATATTCTATTCATTCATATCAGCCTTCAGCCTACCTACTACCACGCATTACACATGTTAGTTCTCTTTGTTCACTTTTAGGCATTTTCTCTTGGCTTCTTTTTTCACTCTCGTCACTTTTTGCTAGAGAGAGAGAAGGCGCGACTGTTGGGTGACAAGAGATGGATGGCTGGTTGGAATGGATGAATGCATATGTATGTTTAATGTGTTGGCTGGTTACTAGTAGCTGCTACATGGATGAATGATTAATGTATCATCTCTTTTTTTCTAATGCCAGCATTACTATCACTAGTGCTATGCACAAATATATTTCCCCACTTTACTATTCATTCTTATAAAACGGGAATATGAAACTTTGTGTGTAGAAAAGTGTGTTTGTGCCTATATCTATATACTATATAACTATACTTTCGTCTGTTTCAGTTTTTCACTTCAGCCCGGACCAAGGATAAAAGCAAGTGCGAGTGCTTCGTGGTAGTCATCAGTATTCAGACGTGTTTCATGCATGCACGCCATAGCGCCAGTAACAACACCAACCGAACCATCAACATCAAACATTTAACTACCTACCAGGAAAAAGCCAACAACCGTCAGACAGAGATCCTTTTTTCCTTTACTCCGCCAGAGAGAAAAAAAATGATGTATGATATCATATCATACTTTGTGACAGTCATTATGTGGCTCTTTTGCTACGAGAAAAATCATGAAAGGAGACCGGCGTTAAAAGTATTACTAGAAAGAGAGAGAAAGGTCTTATAGACAAACTTTAGGGAAAGGTAGATACAGACGCATAATAATATGCCGTACCAAAGCAAATGTTGTGCCTTCTCTTTGGTGTTTCGATTCACGACGTTGATTACAAGAAAAGTAAACATATGCGCGGGGAGTAGAAAAGACATGCTCCTGTAGGAAAAAAACAAGAGAGATCATCATCCTGATTATGAGAACAAAGATCATTCATAAAAAGTTGACGGAACAACAGGAGCACCCACCAACTTCACATTAATGTTAAAACTCTCTCCCATTCTTTCGCTGTGCTGCTTTATTAACGACCGTAATGAAAATGAAGGAGTACGTGGAGTAGTGTGCACATCAGTCAAAATCTTTTTACAACCTGAGCAAACGCAAAAGTATATAGTGTGGCTTTCCGTGACACACTCATCATAATAATATTTATGCTGTCATAAACGAAATGCTACAGAAAAGTGAATGATCTGTCTGACGAATGACACATGCATACACATATAGCATACACCACCACCACCATCCGATCAAATATGATTAATACACTATGACAATCATACGTTAACCACAAAATCATATATATCCAGCAAGACGACGAGTATCTGTCGAAGGAAGTAGGACTGCGTGTGGGATTGAATGACAGTGAAGGAGGAAACAAACAATATTGTCTCACCGAAAAACAAGTTTATTGATGAAAATGTCCCAAGAGCCAACAGGGAAAATGCTCCCTCAGACGATTTCTCTTCTTCGTCTTCTTCTGGGCGGAAAAAGGGAAAAGGGTTGTGATATAAAATTTTGTTACGGAAGGGAACAGAGTGTGTGTGTGTTTGGCACAGCCTGTGCTTTGTGAGTGACAACACCAGGGTTCGATGCTTGTGATGAATAGAGTTATTTGAGATGATGATTAGGAAGGAGGAACCACATTTTTCATAAAATAGGATCATTCGTATGCTTTCCTTACATTCAAAATATTTTCAAGTGTGATGTTCCATTCTATGAACATTGCATATTTTATACAGTGTGCTGCATATTTTGCTCCAGCTCTCTCTCTCCCTTGCTTCCCGATGTTATGTAATAATATGTGAGCATATGGCTGGATTAGCTAACCCTTCTGCTGGTGTCAAGAGAATGCGTCAAAGAGACTTTGATTTGGACATTGGTGTCGCCTTCCTTTCGTATGAAACACATGGACCAGCAGCATCAGAGTGAGTCCACACCTTTTGCCTGAGCTTGTGTGTTATATTGCTTCGAGCACATTCTCATTGAAGAAGAAGTGCCTTTGTCTACCGTCATCATCATTCAGTCAGTGAAAAGACCTGCAGCAGCTGTCAAAGAGGAATATATATCCGAATATGTGTCCGTGTGCGCACTGATTTTGTATCCAGTCGAAAATGTAAAAGGAAGAGGAGGGATGAAGCACATGGCAAAACTCTCCTCATCCTCCTTCTCCTAATTCATCATTTACATTCATCCCATTCAGTCATTTCATTTCTCATCGTGTGTGATGGTGGTGGTTGGCGAGCTTATTTGCATTTCAAAATTTTGTTCTCGAGTGCCAACGATTTAGTCATAAATAACTTACAGATTCTAACAAATCCTTATAATCGCTTGATACTCCAGAGAGAAGGATTCCTCATGCCATTCACTGAAAAGTTTGAGTAGCAACAGCCCAACATGACGGGCCAAGGACTAAAAGGCTTCATCCCAACATAAATCCAAGTAGAAAAAACTGCAACTGTGAATACCCTTTCATTTAAGGCGAAATTGATATACGCAATGAGACTAGATGCAATATGCAGTACCTTACGTAAAAGCATGTATTGACTTTGGAAAATTTGAGAGGGAGTCTTTACGTCACAATCCTTTAAATATATGTACATAAATTCTGGAATGACATTCAGAAAAGATGTATTTGGAAACAATATAGTAGACATTTTAAAGACCCTTTTTATAACAGGAACTTATTCCCCTCTCTTTGGTTTGGATTAGGCTTCACACTTCTCCCATCTGTGTCCAACATAAATATAAAAGGCAAC
>JAQFZW010003858.1:0-11735 GCA_034687055.1 Heteromurus nitidus | reverse complement strand
AGTTATCCAAGCCCAAAACCAAAGTCCCCCTCCAAACTACTTCGATTCCGGTACCAACGTCTTTCCTCGTCGTTACAAAGTCAAGTATAAAACATCATTAATACTTCGCGTAGATACATGTATAGACGCTACTTATACGCGATTTAGTTAGGTACATTTTGTATATTGGTATTTGGTATGACGGTAATATGGATCACTGCTTCAAATTTTTCGATAATCCAATATGTGAAGCTTTATTACACTGTATTCCCTCATGTGTCTGCAGTCTGTACAGCACACCTATTTCCCACAATACTTATATTCTTACTTTCTCCAAATCAATTAACTGAAGGTTGACAATTGCTCAAAGTTCTCGGCAGTAAAACGGATTGACTGAAAGAAATGTGCCTGTGTGACCGTATGAATATGATATGCATGATTCATGATTGCATGAATTACACTCAACGCTCGTGCATGAAAATCTGATTATCTAAATTCGCTGAAATTACCCTATAGTTTAAAGTAATCATATTCAAGGTCGAAGTGCCCCTGAGAAAGAAGCATTTACATTGTGATATACAAAAATATTTAGGATACCTACCTGAGCGTGGTAATAAACGGGAAATCCTGGTCCGGTTTGATACTTGACGAGAAAATCAGGAACCTCGTCCTCATTGTAGAATCCTGGAGTGGGTGTACTGTTTTCCGAAAGAAAAAGTAGGAATGTTTTGTACAAGCACATATATATTTATTATAATAGGCAGGCATTCTGGGTATTCCTATTTGGAGTCGCGTTTCCACGAAAAGAGCGTTGGAATTGAATCCAATATAAAAGACTTGAGCGAAAGTCAGATTTCATATTTTTGTACATTATAATACTTGTGTAATCGAGTTTGTCTTCTTCAGAAACCAGAAACATTTATATAGTTAATATATATTTTTAAATATTCATTCTTCCAAACTTCTTCCCACGTGTACAACATAATTGGCTTCCTAAATTCAAATGAACTTTTCATTCTAATAAATCCAGTATTGTGGAGACGATATTTAACTTCTCGAATTCATGAGAAAGCGAACTTCTGATGAGATAAGATAAGTCTTTATGATTTCATTTGTAGGTCTATGTAGGTGGTTGTTTAATAATCAAGGTTGGTTGTAATGTTCCATTGATTAACCTGACGACAATCTCATGAATGGTAAATTCATTCATTAATTCATTCATTCGAAGGTAAATGATTCTGCCCATGATGAAGCATATACGATGCCCGCGAGACATCTTTGAGATAAAATAAACTACATCAATTGTTACACATTGAAAATGTGTTTTTCCTTACGTGTATGTTTCTGAAGAAGGGAAAGTATGATTCCAGATTTGCTGGAAGGAATGGCCATCGAAAGCAATGACGGTTGAGTTGAACATAGACATTACAATATCGTCAACTCCATCTCCCGTGATATCCGTAATTATTGGAGGAATCATCACTCCTTTCGACTCGTCCCGATAAATTAGTTTGGCCTGCAACCAAAAGAAACCATACGTGTACACAGGACAGGAGCATTGAACTGAACCACATTGCATACATTTCGTATTGGAAGCTGATGTCTATTGTCTATTAGGATTTCATGTCATTTCAAGTACGCCCAGAACGGATATTATTCACGTTTCCCAACGAACTGAAAAATGCCATCGTATCCTTATTTATAAAGACGAGGACACGCAGCAAATTCGTATCTAACTTACATTTTTTGTGAGACCGTTGTAGAGATCATTTAGCGATATTATATACAAGCCTCCTCCATGAGTTTCTCCACCGGTGCCAAAGACAACGTAGTCTGTTCCATCCGCCCCTGTAAGAATTTGCGGCGAGTAGTAACTTTCTTTTTGATCCGGTGTCTCAACCCACTGAAGGACTTCACCAGTTCTCCCACTTAAAATTATCAAACGCCCAGCTAACCTATGCAAGCTTCCTGCAATGTTTAACAAACGCAAAATGTTGAATTCATTAAATAAAAATATCTTTATATGTTCAGCGATTCTGACAAATAGCCACTTTCTCTACCTGGCTCAGCTAAGGGATCCCCACCGTGGACAGCTAATATTTCAACAATTCCGTCATTATTGAGATCTCTAATAAATTGGGCCGTGTAAACATTCATTATCGCGTTCTTCGCTGGCCCCTTTTCGAAAGTCCATACTTCCGTGCCATCCTTTCCGTTAATGGCACAGAAAACCTGATGTCAAGAAAGCAAACACATTTATTGTTTTGTAGCTGATCACTGTAATATATTTTTTCAAGTGATTGCTGTCGTTGTATGCGGGACTTACTCCTGCTCTCCCAGCTATTAAACAGTCTCTTATGTCATCTCCTGTGATATCTACGCGACAGTTAATCGCATATACTTCGTGCGCTGTCCAGTGCCTCCACAGCTCTGAACCATCTTGGCCATCTAGTGCCAACACGCCTCCAAAACATGGGTTCTGGCCGGCAAAGTAAATATCACAGACGAATTCGGGGACGCCGTAGCCGTCAGCCCCTGAAAATACATAATATTTCAAAGATCACGTTCGGTAACGGTCGTAATGTCGTGGGTATGAAAAATGATGGAATTTGTTTTAACCTGTTGCATAGCCAAATACGATATCGTCGACGCTATCATTATTTACATCAAGTAAACGAAAAGCTGATTCGGTAAGTAGTTTGGGGAAGTGTTGGACCCAGACATCTTCCACATGGATATTATCACAAGGACGAAGTCCAAAAGTGTCCAACTTTTTCACAGGTTTTGTCCACAGATTCAGTATACTCAGGGGCCAGGAAACGTAGTTTGTTAGAAATGTTATCACTGCGACCAAGCCTGTTTAAATCCCCACATAAAAAATTGTCACCTGTGAGTGATTCATTTCTAATCCTTCTCATATGTCTCTCCTCTCGTTTCAAGCCGCTTACCAAGCATTGCAAACGTGGCGATCATGATGTAGCACATGGGCATACATAGTACCTTCAAAGCAGGAGGCGAAGACCTGACTTCGGTGTGTAGTACGCCATTTTTTATATCGAATCCGTACTGAAAAGATGAAAAAATACAAGTCTTTCAGGTGACAAGATAAAATTGTTTACAAGAATTAGTCGGATTAATCTTAATCCCACATGAATGACAGCAGCTTTTCATGCAATTAAAAGCTGTTTATTGGAAAGCGCAATCTCCTGTAATAATAAGATCCTCGCAACTTTCTTCATTCGACATTGTTTGAAAGCAAAAAAACTAGCCAAATAAGTCGTGTGAGGTGTGATGTTACTAATAATTGGTCAAACGGTTCATAAAAATGTTCAATGAAATTACTCCTTTCAGAGGAGATTTATACCTTTACCGATTTCTTTCTTGGTGTCATGAGAGGCTTCTTGGCGATGTCGTACTCTAAGCAGTAGCCATTTCGGCCACCACTTCGAACAAATACGTCATCGTCCACGTCACTCAAGTCTGCCTCCTCGTAGTTCTCATTCACCTCCAACTTAGTTTCATTCATCTTGCAAGACGGCATCATGATGAGTTTAGACTTCCAATTCCAATATTAATGACACGGATTTCAGGATGTAGGATAATTTACGCAGGAAAATTCCAGTGCAGGGATCCTTGTGGTACCTGTGAATCCAATCAAAAATCATCTTAAATGCACGACCTCAAAACATCTTAAATGCACCATCATCCTCGCCTAAAACTTTAAAACTTCCATACTGCATTTGTGTGCATTGCAAAATGTATATTAATTAATTACCAATAATTTACGGAAGACAAAAATGACATCCACTCGGGTTGATAGACTTGAGCACGCGTAACTTCATCTCATCAACGTTCATTCATCATTGCTGCACTCTAGGTTTAAACTTCAATCAATCATTCGTTGTTTCACTTTTCTACATTAAACTACCAAAACAGCCAAACTAAAGTTAACCTAAAACAACTCAACTGTCAACCGCTGCACCTTAAAATTTTATGGCATGACTAAAGCAATTCACATTCGTCACTGCTCAGATTAACATTCACGCTTTAAATGTTGAAATGTTTATCTACAACTTTTTTTTGCACATTTCTTATATTTAGGGAAATATTTGCGAGGTAACAATACGCTTATTCTTTTATTTAACAAAGGGACAATTAATTGCCAACTACAATAGACGAATCAAAGGTCAATCATCCTTTCAATGTTCAACACTAACGAACAACGAACGTAGCCCTAAACCAATTAATTAGCACACACCCACAGTGTGAAATCAGTTAAGAGTTACTTGCACTCCTCAACACACAGTCAACACTAATGACAAAGTTAGTTAATGTCCATTCCATTCCAGCCATTGTAAATTGTAATTAGCACGATTTCATTTCACTCAACAATTCATTATATCCAAACACATTGTGTCATATTCGAGGAGAAAGCAAGCTAGACGTCATTTTTGCAGATTTGTCCTTTTTTTAAACCATAGCTTACTATTTATAGGACACTTTTAGATATAACCTTTTCTTGTCATCTATAAAATGTGTATTAGATTAGACGTCCGATAACTTCAGCCAGCAGCACACTTATTGACTATATAGAGAAAGTACATTCAGTGAAAGTATATTGTGTGTGTGTGTTGTGTTAAGCAAATATTTCACCTTATGTATACAATGTATACCTATTCCACAAAACTACACAAAAAAATTTCCCTAGTATACGACATCAACTACTCAAGGAGTAAATAATGAAGTTTTTGGTTGAATGTGTAAGTGTGTAGCTCCACACCGCACTCCATTCCCTCGGATGTGGGAGAACTACTTTCTCGGACAGATTCTGCTTTCCATGCATAACACAGAAAAATCTGAATTTATAAAGAGAAAGTTGCTGCGCATGGAAATGGAAAGCGTGATATATAAATATACAGAGCGTGTCCTGTCTGCCACTTGCTTTCTTTTCTACGCTTCCAATTTCTAGCTGCTCACACATGCACACAACTTGCACTTACATTTACTTTGAACTATAGATGTTTGATACGTGAGAAAACATTCCGTATACTTTTCTCCTCCACCATCTGTCGCATTTTCTCTCGAGCTGAATGAGAGAAAGATTGAATGAGACTCGGAAATATACCGAAGTAGCAGAGAAAGAGAGAAAGTTTTTTTTTTGGATTTAGTTGAACAGCTTGTGCATGACGTCTTGTTTAGAGCGTCTGCTGTGTGTGTGTGCGATATAGGGATACTTGTAGAATTGTGAAATGAGCATTTGCAGACAACACTGGCACATACTCCTTTTGTTACTGTATATTACCAGTGATATACCATTACCACATGGGAACATGCATTTTTCAGAGCTTTTTTCTTGAGTAACATGGAAAAATTGATGTCGTGCAAAAAATATTGATTTCTTTTGGCCATATGGGTTCTTTGCGAATTCTCGTCATGTTCACAGAGTCACTATTATTATCTGCTTCTGCTATGCAGTGCCAATGTACATAGACATAATGAAGTAGAAAGCTTGATTTGTTTCATGTAGCTTGGTTCAGCTTGTATGCTCTCGTCACAAGGGACGAGTTGTGTATGATATAAATATCATATTACATCAAATCAATCATAGAACACGATGGGAAGCTTGTGGACCTCTGCTTGTTTTTATGGATTTGAGCTGCTACTATGAGCGGTGTTGTATTTGGGATTCTTTTTGGTCACTATAATCAAACCGCATACATCCGGAAGAAAGAATTTATGGTTAACAAAATGCATCCATCTGTTGCTTTATTATTTGCACATGTGGGCACCATGTAGGGTGTATGAACCTTACTTAAGAACCAATTCAATTTATATCTCATTATCAATACGTCTGTTTTACTTACAATTAGTTAATGAATGCGTTCAAAAGTCGACTGATAATGCACTGCACATGTTTTGTTCTAATTTCCATCGGACGAGATGCATTACTGAATTAATATCATGATGCCCATTGCATTGCAGTTTGTAAGTATTTTTTATTGAAAGCATACACGAATATAACAAAGTTAATTTAATACATATTTTAGCATTCATACATGTTTAACGATATTTTTAACTCTTGTGATCACTTTGATGATATTGCGTTATTTCTCGTTTTGTGCTTTAAGCAGTTGACCTTGTGTAAACGAGAACGGTTTGTGTTTAATTAAAAATGTGCAATTGCCTTCCACCCTCGTTAGCCAATTCCGTTGAAGTTTTCTTCAACTTTCCCCAAAACACGTAGAATGGAATGCTATCCGTGTATGGATTCTTGTCCAGAATTGTTTTCATATAGAAGTAGCCGATTCTCTGGAATATTATTTTGTTACATATATCGCTTAGCATACATTTTTCATAAATAAACGTTCCATTTACATTTTCACAAACTCACATGGTATGACGGGAGATGATCCCACAATTGTGAAGGAAGATGTTCAACCGGAGGGCGAACATACACAACAAACCGTAAATTGCTAACTGCTTCCACACCCTGTCCAAAAACACGCATTTTTGCAGTATATCATTTTGCTGTCGAATCGAAGTTAGCTTTTACTCGCCCAAACCCAACTAATTAATTATTTAAACGTATCACTTTTTCATTCATAACAATTTACCGCGGCATACATCCTAGTTTGAGTGACAGCTAGACTATTGAAGACCTTTTCGAAGGTCGGATTCGCCAATCCAAAATTCCTCAAAAATGCTTCCGCCGTTGTCTTTAAAAACTGCAGAATGCTATAGTTCGGGTCGGTCTTATTGTTTTCGGGTTCAACCTTTCCACCCACTGTATTGAAAGCGATAATGTATTCAGCTCCATATTCCTTGATAACATCAACTAAACAACCATAAGAAACACATGAATTAGAGTTATATATATTTTATGTAGATGGAGCATAACATTTATATAGGGCACAATGCCTGAAGCACCTGGAAGTGAATTTCCATGAGCTCCATCGCAAATATAATCGCCATCGATTGGATCACAAATTGGTGGACTATGCTTGATGTGAGATAGACTAGCACGCACAAACACCCAAAGTGGCCCTAAATACACTCACTCCCTTAAAAACTTTTCTCATGTCATGATTTGTCTCAGAATTATTTATAATATTTAATTCAAAGCACCACTGCGATCAACGCGAACATCTTGGGAGGTTAAATTTGTGGTAACACAGCAGATGGGAATCCAAGTATCTTCCAATTGAACGGATCCAAACATTTCATAAACGTACGTGAGCAAGCGTTTTCCATTTGAAAAGCTAATCCATGGAATGGACAAGTCGTCCCATTGAACTTTCCGTAAATCTCGAAAATCCTACAAGAGCCACCAGCGGAGATATAAAAATTACTTGATACCATAAAAGTATTTTGTAACCAGTAACCAAAATATACTTTATCCGAAAACTAGAGGAAAAGATTAATTGGCCATACCCTAAATATCTTTTCAATTATTTCTTGAACTTTGGCGTAGTCCTGATAAATAGCGTAGCAAGCTGCAACGAGAAGCCCAGCTCCAGTGCCAACTACCATGTCAATTGGTATCTGCTTGTATTCCACAAGAGCCTGTAACATTCCGAGCTGAGCTCCAATACGAGCTCCGCCACTACTAAATAGCACTCCGAAAGTTTTGCCCATGATCCATCTGATAAATCTCGATAGGTCAGAGGTTAGATGAAGATGCCTATCTAAGCAATCATAACGTTCCGCCTAGAATAAATATACGCATAGTTATAGTAAAGTTAAAGATGCTTAAAGATGTTCATTTCTTGTATCTGTAATATTTTAGTACAAGCTCCTCTTCTGGAATTGCTCCAAGGAGAGAGAAAGCTGTATTCGGAAGGCGAATATGATGATGGAAGTGCAACCATTCACGACAATGAAGCCATTCTTTTGTGTTCCGAGGGAGCACCACTGAAATTGAATTTAGTGGTGATTGGTCAACCATTAAGAAGTCGAAATCATGTTTGAAAATCGACGTTTACTTTTTCATGTAGTTACCATCTTCACTGTGTATGATAATTAGCTCTTTCCTTCTCGCCGAGATCCGTATTCCAATTGTTTCTTCCTCATACTAAGGGTTCAGTTAGATAATTATTATTGTGTTTGTGGTTCCATTGCTTTTGTAGTGCTAATTGGTACTCTAACAAAGTTTTTACCTGAGGCGGCTCTGTGGGAATGTTTGGAAGACCTGTACAACCTATGCTGAACATTACTTCAGAATGTGAGGAACAAACCGTATTCCAAAAGTGGGTTCTTGTCAGACACTGTTAGTGAACACATATTACTAACATTTGTAGCATTTCACAAAAATATTCAAATGGCACAAATGAAGCATTATCCCCTTCGTACGATGAATATAACCAAATCGTAAGTTCGCAACTGTGCCAAAGTGTACATTTCAATTTGAAACTGATCTTTCTCTGATATTTCTTCCTTCCTTAGAGCAGCTAGCGTTTTCTCATATGTCATAATGCAGCATGAACCTATAATACAAGTAATCAAAGGTCAGAGGTAGAGGTCGACCTTTTCACATTCATATTAAATCTGCCAAAGGAATACCACACCCCATTGCTGGTAATGGTTCTTAATTTCCAATGCGAGAACAGAATAGGGGATCCCCTCTGCCACGGGAATGAGCGCAATCGAGCGAGTCCGTCTGCTTTCTCTTTGGGTATCGGCGTCAACTTCCATTTGTAAGTCATGCATCTCAAATTTTCTAGCTGAAAATGGTAACGTTTCGAATCGAAAGCCATCATGAATCATGTGAAATAAAAAGCAATACAATATGTTTGTGATGATGATATCAACTTTAGGCTTGCCTCTCAAGGAGCTTTGCACCAAGAAGTTGAGCATAATTTGAGCTGCACTAGAGAAATTCGTAACGATATTCCGGAGAAGTTCGTTTGGAATTTTAATAAACTCAGTTTCCCTTATCACAATGCACGTTTTGCTTCGTCGCTTCGATTGTAACAGGGACTCGATAATGCCAATCCAGTCATTTTCCTAAGAAGTTTATGGAATTTTATGATGTAACATGCTCTAATTTGGAATTTTAACACTGACGATGAGCAAAAAGTATGCATATACCCTAAACTCCAAAACTGCCCTGTGTCGAGACTCAGATTCCAACTGATAAGCTCTGGCACGCCCAGTGAGAATTAGAAATGAGTCGTGGCATGTCTGTTCCTTGCTGAAAAAATATTTTACAGAGCAACTCTTCGCGAACAATGTAATGCAATGCATTTAAAAGGTAAACTTTGGCTTTGCCATGTTTTAAAGTTAGTTACTAAACTGGTAAATGTATTGGCCTTCCTTAGCCACTGTCCATTCCATTGCGAAGTCTAAAGCTCTGGTAAACGGTGACATCCTAAACACCGTCATGAATGCTATTGGAAGTATTGTTAGAGGGTATATGCGAAGAAGTCTAGAAGAAAAACAAATTCCAAGTCGTACAACGTGCAAATGAAATAGAAATCATATCAACAATTGCCCTCAATGAAAACATACTCATCGAGAGCCTCCCGTGGAAGGGTCACCACAATAGACGGTTCCGCAACTCGATAGAACAACACATCAGAGTAGCCCAATATTCCTGTCAAACTTCCGACGCCTTCCTTGAACGAAGTGTGAGCCAGTGCCTGAGGTATAATTTCTTCAGGAAAAAACTTGCGACGAGATTGACGGTCCATCACACTCAGATTTGATTTCAGGTAGAACTGCTCCACTTTTCCGGTATATATGAATTTGTAGGCAGTTTCCTTTGTTTAGTCAGGGTTTATTGTCGAACCAGATCATTATCAAACAAATAGCTGGATACACGTGTTTGGGAATAATGGGCAAAATTATATTCCTAATTACTGGTTTGTTTAGAATAGAAGATTTAATGCGTTCCATGTCCGCCGTTGGTTCCTCTGTATCGAAAACTCGGACTGTACTGTGCTCCCTTATGAAATCAAAGTCATCTATTTCTAAAAACTTCATGAAACTCATCAACGCGTCATCTTCAATCTTAAGAAAGTAAAACAATTCCAAAATAACGCATAATATTAGGAAAATGCCACTTTTTTGCGTAATATTGACTTCACGATTACTTCAGGAGATAGTCTTTCTCCGACAGGAGGGACAACGACATCCGGCCGCTCATACAACGGCTCATTGTTGAGCACCGATGCGACATCCATTAAGTGCATCGACTTGTGCATAATCTGATACTGAAACCGATAGCCACGCTCCAAAAGTCGAACCACGGAACTGACTAAATATTCCGGATTCCGGATAAGATAGTCTTTCAACGCTGACAAGGGGAACATGAGCACCTTCGTAGTGTCCAGTTTGGAAATGGCGAAGACAGACCTTATATTGCGAGAATTTCCCTGCGTGTTAAAAGCCAACTTTTTTAAAAAGACGACAGTCTTGACTAAAGTGCTGATATCAAAAATCTTCTGGTGGAGCGAGGAACAAAATATATGAGACATGGGCCTTTAAGAACTGCATGCGCTTATTGTTAGTACCGTTAGGACATCAACCATTGAATACAAGGACACAACTTGACCACCTTGAATGGACGTTCTCAAGCGGACAAAGTCGCCGTGTGGCCCTACTCGATTTGAGAATACGTCCACAGCTCCGGTTACGATTATGAAAATTTTGTCATCTGCGGGAATGACGTGTGGAATTAATTAACGACATCTTACAATCGAAGAATGCATATTAATCTACGTAAAGAGGCTTAATAGATATTCGCTCCTGCCTGGATCTCCTATTTTCATCAAATACTGATTGTTTCGTAAGAGTAAGATTTTACAGTGCTGATAAAGTTCCTCGTATGCGGACGAGGGTATGTAACCAAATATTCTGAAATTGGAATATCCAAGCATTTAGATGTAGGAAAGAGCATAACTTTTATTGGAAGAGAAAGTGCAAATTAGACCTCTGACCTCATGTATCTTCGAAAAAGTTCAAACTTCTGGTTTTCCCCATGCAAATCATTATACCAACCAGTAGGCATGATAAGACTTGGATCTGATATCTGATAAAAGAGAAAGCGGGTATTTGTGTTGTAAATTATAGTATGCATGTAAAAGATTGTTAAAATTATTGGCGTAAATTCCTATATACCGGTCCATAGCTCCAAGCCATTGGAGTTTGTTTTGGGTCATAAGCATTCACATCAAAATGCTGGTAGAATTCTCCGGGAGTGAAAGTGATACCGTCTCGAATGCAACTCTCCGTGTTCATCGGAATACCAAACTTTTCCAACACGGCAAAGTCATTTTCAAGGCACCGCGAGTAACCCAAGCGCTCGAAAGGAATATCTGATTCGACTTCTCCAGCCCACACAACAAGTGAAGTTGGTGCTCGCAACGTATTGGAACAGAACTCAATTATTTTTGTCACAGGATTGCAGGTTAAAAAGTCAAAATTCAAGAGTTTTCCGGTAAAATACAGGGAACCTCCGAGGATAACCCATTTGAATTTCGGATCTTTCTTAATTCTTTCTGCTAAATAGGCTAGCAGAGATTTCACCAGTAGCTTTTCCTGAAGAGGGGAAGCAATGATTTTCGGAAGATATTCCAGAACTAATGGTTGTGGGGTAGCCATGTCCAAACAGTAAAAGCACGTATGATGGGGTTTCTGGAGTTATCGATGATATCACAACGTCAAAAATATTTATCATATTCTAACGCGCCGTTTATGATAGTATAAATAAATGATTATAATTCAGCGGTAAGGCACTGGTAACGGAAAGAAGTTTT
>JAQFZW010003857.1:0-11740 GCA_034687055.1 Heteromurus nitidus | reverse complement strand
GGAGCGTTGCCTTGTGTGTTTTTTAAATCCTTTCTACAGATTAATTTCCCACAATTGGAGGGTTTGTTGGAGGGACTCGTCGTACCACTTCTTTTTGGCATGGTCGCGGAACAGAACATTCAAAGTTTTCAACTCCAGCCCAAGCAGCCCATCTGGCTCGTTGTTCAGGTACTTCTCTATCCGACGAACTAGCTCGGCATTATCGTGCATTTTGAAAATGTTTGGATAGACGGAGAAGAGGAAGCGGATTGTCAGTGCTTCTCGAACCGCTTGCGTTGTGTGAGGGCTGGAGTTTAAGATCATGACTTTGCCCATGTGCTTCACCCAGAGGGGGAGAAGATACGGCAGTTGGGCCATGTAACTTGAACGGATCCATCCCGTTTCGCTTAGTCTTCTTTTTACCGCTTCATATCCGTGAGCATCATATACAAATACCTGCAATATGAAGAAAAAAGAAAAAAAAGTTAGGATTTTGTCGTTTATAAGCTTTTATAGGTCAATAATAGGTATGTATAGGGGAGCCAGCAAATAATCCATTTCATATCTCATCTTTCATCTTAAGACGAAATACTTGCGTTGGTCAAGTAGCAATGTGCGACTGCTCTTGACCTTTCTACCAGAAATAATATAACCACGCACATAAAGTCCAAAATTAGACCACGAAATAACATATCAAAAGGTACTAAATTGCTTGGGCAAACCGTACTCAGGGAATTCGCGCATGGAATTACGTGATATGCGAGTGCCCGAAACTCGCAGTGTACTGCATAACGTGAAAAATAAATATTAATGTGGCATAGGAATGAAATTTATCCGGAACATATTATAAGGATGATGATATGGTACTCTATTGGTGAAATAACTCTATTCCGTGTGTACATGTCGCTAGTCATGAGTTGGCATGCCACAAAATATCCTTCAAAGAAACACCCCGGAGAGGAATTCGTGGAATAATTACATTGTGAACTTCTTGGCGTTCACTAAAGAAAAATCAGCAGGATTTTATAAGAATCGATGAAGTTCTGAAAACTTTAATTATCACGTCGCGCAATTGGACAGTAAATTCCCCAAATAATCTCAATTTCCTCGAGATTGCCAGTGTTTCTTAACTCGGACAATATACACTTATTCGCTCCCGTTACAGTTGAAGACCACAAACGCTTTCGCTTGTCACACATATACATATGCTACTAAACTGAATGGTGGTAAGAGAAAGTGTCGAAGAGGATGGAAGGAATTGGGGAATAGCCAGTATTTGAAGCCACTACGAATGGAATGGTATTGTGATCATTATCAATGATGAGAAATTCTAGGAAGGTAAATTAGCTCTGGAAAAACTGTCGAAAAACAACGGAGACCGGCGCATGCCATTCCCAACCCTTCCGTACCCATTTAGCCGTTTATTAACTCATAAACTCGTCGGTTCTTGCTTCGAATTCTATTTCGGGACACACGCACATACATTTCCATCCGTGATGTGCGTGAATGTGGCCAAGTGTTCCAGAATTACCTCTGAACTGAAAGAGATGCTTCTCATGCTTCTCAACAACAATCTTTTTTACTAGGTATTCCGTTTCGTATTTCGAATTACAGATTACAGAGACATGCCACATGGTACATTTCTACGCATGAATTTGTATATTCAGCACTTTACGTAAACCAATACCTTATGGAGGGCAATATTTCCGATTAAGTGACTACATGTAAAGATAACTGATCGAATAAAAGTGAATTAAGTTGCCACAGACTGGAAGAAAAATAAAATCTCTGATTTGATAGAATGAACGGATCTATTGGAATGATCAAAATATGACTTTCAACAATGAATGCCTTTTTGGACGCTGCCTCTCTGCTTTAAGATACTTTAATTATCACATGCTTCAAATATTTTAAGAATTTCTCACATAGCCCACAATTCCAGGACTCAACGAAACGATGCCTCATTTTTATCCAGATTAACGAACCCAATTAACATAAGTATCCGAGTAAAGACGATTACAACCTTCAGGAAGGTTGTACAAGTAAACCTCAACATGGTGCCGGCTAGAGAGTATCACCGGATGACGTCACTTGATAATTTAAAAATTATGGTACACCAAGTCTAATTACATCTCGGTACTTGGAACGTAAATAATACCTACCTTTACCAATGGAACTATTGTTTGTCGTATAATTAACACGAGTGTGCAATGTGGAACGTAGGTTTATTGAATAAGAAATAATACATATATCGTTAGAATGTATAATTACTAACGTAGTGGAATTCTTCACAAAAGAAAATTCGTCAATATGAGATCTTTCCACAAAATCAAATATGTATATTATGCACGTTATATCAATTAAGAAATAAACCGACACACTTATGCGCATTACTTTTATCTTAATTTTTCCCTGGCCATCAAACTCACGCGCTTATGAAAACCTACAAAGCGTGACGTACTTGAATGAGATCTACATCCAGTTTCTTGAGTCCATCCATGTTTTACTACCCATTGGAAACAGAGTCTGTAACCTTGACGGTTCCCACAAAGAATTAAACATAAACATGAAATCATGGTTACTCACATGGACGAGTTAACACAGTCCCCCCTCCAGAGAGAGAGGAGTTAATTCAATCCACAAACATGTCGAATTTCACACAAGTTTTACCTTAAACGGATCACGTGGATATATGTATAATATTCTGTTGCAAAAACTGGATCGGTTCTCAGTTGATATATAATCAGGAGGTGTCTCTCTCTTGTCTTTCTTCGACGAACGTCATCAATGTAATTTTATGCCATTTGTAAAAGCCGCATGCAAAACTGGATCTTTGCTGGAAAAAATCAGCTTCAAGTTTTTGTCATGGGATACGAAACGTGACTACCAGGCAGGTATATTCTGATTTAATCTAGTTCACGTAAGTCATTTGTGACTGCAAGCTGCAGTAAATTGTCATTATGTATTTGTAACAGGTAAGTCATTCGGTAGAAAAAAACTAGCTCTAAAATGTTGCTAAAATATTAGTGAAACTATATTGTAAAAATTGACCTCGCATGTCGATTTATATTCTTTCGTGTGGATTAAGCAAGTACGCCTTTAACCCATGCCGAAGTTACCATAATCATCCTGTAACACGTGTGTACTCTTAACGAATTTGATCAGTGACTGCAACAAGTCTAAAAACTGATTTTCTTTAATAAGTAGATACATCGTCTCTAAATTGCTTTTTGAGAGTTCGGCTCTCGTGTCCAGACAATACCTCATTGAAATGCAAGATATCAAATGAAATTCCTGCTCCTAGACAAAGTACCTATATGCATATTTGCGCTGTCCTTCATAAAGCTAAAAATATGTTTGAATTTACATCTCAGATGAAACAGAAACATTCTTGGTTCTACCTCGCCATTATCATCGTTTTGCATCTTCTTGGGGCAGTGATCATCATGCTGTATATATTATGTCCTGCACATTTTTATAGGCTACGCTCTATTGCAACAACTCCATCCAAATAATGAAATAATATTTTTGTACTTCTCAGCCTCAGCTCAAAAATATTCCAATGATGCAAAGTGAAGTTAATTAGCGTTCGACTTGGACTTCCATATACACTTACTTGCCAGTGCAAGTGATAGGGAAACTGGCCTTGAACTTGCTACTTTTACGTGCAATAAACACTAACATATTCTCTCAGCTTTCAGCGTCATTCCACTTGTAACTTGCAACTAGTAAACTTGTATCATTAATTTTTGCCGCATCATCTAATTTTGGTAGTTCGCAAGTGATATGAAAATGAATCGCGAACTAGTTTGAAGCGAGTTGAGAGCAATCAACAAGTCATAAAGCATATTGCATCGAACAAACATATTATACAAACTTGCCGTACATTTCACATGAATAATATTTATGTTGGGTTTTCCTGGAGAGGAGTTACGTCGGTTACTCCAGGTTGAAACCTATTTTCATGCACACAACTATTCAATTGGCACGTTTGACACGTTTGTTTTCATAATTGTATTACGCATGTATGTCAAGTATTTAGTTGACGTGCGCTGAAATGTGAAAACAATTTTGTTTTATTACTTGAAAAGCTGACATTATGTTATTAGATTTGGGATATGGCGGCGAGGGTTCAGCCATTTTATGAGAATGAACGATAACCATCGTACGTTTACCACCCAGCAGGATGCTAGGAGCAATAGCAAAATTGCTATTAAAATAGGATTATGGTTATTAATTGCTGTGATTTCGTGTAGTGGCATGCGCGACATCATACCACACATCTCCTCAAGAAATATGCAAGATATTCCTTTCAAAGCTGAATAGCTGCGTCGGCCCACATTTATCATAAAAACTTGCACGTCTATTTCTATTTCTAATCTTACTGATAACAAGCTCTCGCAGGCATCATACTTCAAAAAAAATATTCTCTTGCATCTCGTAAACTACACTTCGTCAGAGAATACCTACACATGTTTGAAAAGGACAGGAATCCTTTAGAGACTGCAAATCAACAGGAAATAGAAAAAAAGGAACATGAGGATAGCACAAGACAAGCCTATGCTACCCTTTCACTTTTAACAGCTTCCTCATCTCACTCGTTTTTTATAATACGAGAATGGGAATACATTGAATACGAGAAGGTGTGTGCCACCTTTGTTCATAGGTCTGCATGTAAATGTATATATTTGATGAAAAATCAAATAGTGCGAAAAAGGTTAGAAGCTCGGAGTCATCACCGTTTTCGTAAGATAACCTAAGGGGAGTAAGGAAGGGTTTTTTTCGTGTTGAGGTAAGTAGAAACCGTGCGAAACCTCGACTCGGCTTTTTCACAAACACGCATTTTATGGGACTTGATGATTTGGAATTTCTGCTAAAGCCAAGCCGACATCTTCATATTTCAGCGTAAATGTACAAAAGCCTTGGTTTGAAATGTAAACAGAAAACAGTTGAAATATTCCACACAAGTCTTTCCAATTCACAAATGAGTAAACACTTAAAAACCAACATCTCAAATGCCTAAATACTTCAGCCATTTCTTATAAATGTTTGCAGGCAAGTGTGACACTTGACGACAAAGTGTCAACTTTCAGTCGGATTAAGATTTACGAGCTCTCTCACTCTCTCTCTACACATGCTTTAATCTGGCCTTTTGCTCCACACGCTGCAACAGGTAAAACAGTACGCATTTGCAAATATAAACCTGTTGTCACACACACATGTGTGTGCCCTCATTGGAATTTGTCGCTCGACCGGGCTTAATAGATGTTGTAAAAGTGAAACATTATGTGAATTCTTGCAAAGCGTGTGGAGTGGATTGTCCCAAAATATAACTAACCTACTACATTCAATTAGGTCCATTCCCAAGGAAAGTGACACTAAAATTCTTACGCAATGTTTGCTAAAAACCCAATAACAGCAAACAGGTATATCCGTGGTGTGAGTCATTTCATTCATTATGTCATGTTGGTATCAAAGAGGACACTTCAATTGTGTGCTAAACGCCAAATATCAACAACCCGGACATTTTGAAATTTTCTTTGAGCAAGTTTCATCACAATTTAAACAAACTTTCGTGTAAGATTTTTCTGCTTATATTTGAGGGCACACATAAATACTTCACAATAATTTTTTAATTAATTCGAACCAAAAATAAGTTTCTTGCGACATGTACGAGCTCAAATATCATCATCACAAGTTCTCATTTGATAACCAAACTGTACACATATAAAAATATACTAAACCTCAAAAAATATATATTCTCCTTCTCGTACTACCTGTCACGTTTTTCTGCACGGATTGTGAAAGAGTGATTTTTTTTTGCATTTCATGCATAATATGATGTGAATTTAAAGGAAATGCTAACGGCTTTGAAAACTTCTGCATTAGACTAGAAAATCTTGTCTAGAGAAGAAGAAAAAAACTAGAGTTTCTTGGGGACACGAAGTCACACGAAGTGTGTTGCTCATTCCTCTAAAAAAAGCCTAGGCAATACCGTTTTGTTCGGCTTATCTTTGACTTTTCTTCAAACAAAAAAAGAAGATTGTGGATAAGCTCTCACGAAGTGTATTTGGTAAATAAAACGTAACATCTTCCGGTTTTGTGAGAGAGAGAGAGGTATTGTTGCAAGAGACGCCATCAACCATGCCAAAATAACAGTGCATATAAGGCCACATCGATCTGATTGGCATGCACGATCCCCTACATGAAAAAAAACAAGAGTTTGAGGAGAGCGTTCTTCTGATGCGTCAAACTTGAGTAATGTACAATAAAGCCAAGAAAAATTATATCCCTTCTCAACAAAGTGAATCATTATTTGAAGCTTATATAGCTGTGAAGAGTTTGCATTTTAAGTGGGATAGACACTGAAACAAATTAATGCGTTGCAATAACTCTAACAATACTACAAGTATTAGCTCTCTGCGAGAGAAAAAAGGAAGTGACAGAGTGCACTCACGCAAAAGTACACTTTTTAAAGAGTGCAAGCACACACTTTTGCCTTGTTACACAAAAATGTGTAAAATGTGAAAGATCATGCAGCCAAAAAATTGTCCAAATTGTAATTGTCTATGGATTGGATTGGATTGCATGTGTGCACTTTTGGTAGTACGTGAGCAAGCTTGTGTGTAGGTATCTACGTTAAAGTATCAACTTAAGGGGATTATGTATTTTTTCAAGCAGTGTTCTGGTAAAGAATCATGAAGTGTTAGTACACCATTGTTAAGGGGGATAAACCAGTTTTGCAGATTTTTTCATTTTGTTTTGGATCAAATCTATTGCATAATACGTTGCAAAAATAAAAACATGAGTGTATCATTCACCATTTATCGTATGGGATGCATTTATGTTGCAAAATGAGAGCAGACTTGATATTGTTGATATAGTTATCTCATTTACAATGTCAGTTTTAAGTCGACTTCAATCATTTTACTCTTTTTTTATATAAAAGTTTGCTGTGTGTACCAAATCTAAAGTGTGCTTCTGTGTAGAAAAAAAATCCATGCCTTCTTGCATCAACTCCTTTTTTTCCTCCTCTTCTTCCATTTTTCTTCTTCCAACAGGTGCATAATTTTGAGCGAGAACCAAAATAAAGCGCAATCAAAATCATGGCTAAGTCGACAATAATGATCATGTTGACATCTTTGACGATGATAAACACTTTTCCTAGCTAAAATAGTAATGTTTCGTTATGTACACCCACAAATTTTTTATTTTATTTTTGCAGTACATGAGTACCCACTAAAAAATACATTCGAATGTAAATCCAACTTGTTGACAACTTTAATTGCAGTATGTGCACATAAAATGACAATTAATTTTACTTTCATTTGTACCTCAAATGAGTCAACTGTGATGATGAGTGTAAATAAATTCGCAACTTCAGCTCATTAAGAGACCAAAACATGCATTGTATTTATGTAGTTGGCAGAACACAGCAGTGTGTAGCGGGTAGTTAACGCTCAAAGCATATTTAAGTGAGCCACCACGTAACAATTTTTTTCTCTCTATTGTAAATTGTAAAGTGTACAAATTGTAGTTGTGGTAAAGGGTTAGTTTTGAGTTTCCTTGCGCCGCCGCCGTTATGAGTTTTTTGGTGCGTGAGCATCTAGTATGGGGTCAGGTCAATGTGGATGATCCTCGCCTTGCCAAACATTATTTATATTATGCAGACAGAGAAGTCTTATATAAAAGCACCTTCATCGCCTCCTGCACTTTGGCAATCTTTAATCTCATTCTCAAAATGTAAATGTGTGCATTCAGTATCAAACAATAAAAAATGCATTGTGATGTATATGACGTGAAGGGATTTCTTGCACATTCAAGTCAAGTAGGTATATTTAAGAAGAGCTTACAGATAGAGTGTGCTTTATTCCTCTTTCTTACCGGCTTGTCTCCTTTCAAATAAAGTTTGATGGTATATGTACATAATAAAATTCTACAGTTTACATAAGATTCAGTCAGAAGTTTGAGATAACTTCAAAAAAATATTACTGTACTCGCCTGGCATTGTTATCGTACTCATGTGCAGATTATTCTTTTCAAATCTTTTTTTTTGCAGTGGATTAACATGCTGGTTAATAATAGTATATTAAGTGTAATACCAATGAATTTTACTTCTTTTATGCAATTTCATCACCGTTAAATCAGCGCTCAAAAAGAGAACCTTGAATTAAATTATATGCTTCAACAAGGCACACATACACAAAAAGTTATATAAATAAGGATTGCCTTAGACTTTCTCATACACGCAAGATATACTTCCTAAGACAGAAATGTCTATGTAGGTCTGGTGTCCACTGTCCAGTGTCACCGGCCCTATATCATTAGCCACCAATTACCGACACGTGACAATTCACTTTCGAATCGAGGAGCAAATATTAAGCTAATACCTGATTATTGTTGTACTTTCATCGTTTCTCGTGCATAATTCGCCACTCTCTGGGCTACTAACAAGTTCTATTGTTCTCACATCGGCGTTGTGCTGTTTTTTATAAAAAGTGTTTTCCTCACACCCGTCAAGCCATTTTGCATAAGTAACGATGTATAGATTTGTTGAGAGATGATGTACTATAAAATACGGTACTTTTAATATTCAGATTAAATGTTGGATTGTTTGCAACGAGGAAAAACGGCATATATATTCCGTTATCTCAAATTATTAAACTGGATGGTCATATATAATATGTAAGATCATCAAAAGAAATTCGGCTGTGATGTAAAATGAAACTTCCTTGTAATTCAATACAATGAAGTTATTTTTAGGATCCACACACACGTGTGCTTAGTCGGCAGAATCCGTTACGCCCGAAATTAGTGCATTTAAAATTTATGGGATTTAGATTGAAGAATTGTATTTTAATTTTTAACTAAGTTTAACATAAAATCGGACCATTAAAACAAGACATAATTTTTTACGTCTGCATAATCTACACGAAGCCAAATTCATGTTTGGGTTTTATTCATTTATATCATTTATTTTTATTGATGTAAATTTTTAAATCCATTTGTTGCGACTTTAAAATATCGCTGGAAAGTATAGTAATTAGGCAATTTATTTGTAAATTAGGCATTTCCTCGTAAAGTCGTAAACTCTAAACTTAAAAGTTGCGAGTTGTTTCAAAATATTTGCTTTGCTACTGCAAAATTGTCTCGTGCTCAAGCAATTAATGAAGTGAAACGTCCCCCATGATTTTATCTGCAAACTTCATAAATTTTTTTAATGAATGCACGCATCGGCATTTTTTTCCTTTGCAGAAGAACGTGTGCCAGATTTTCCTTTCGTACAAAATGTTGATTACTCATTACCGAACTCTCACTATCAGTTCTACTGTCAAAGTTTTTTTTGAATCGAGATTGATTTCCAAATTCTGCTCTTTCACTAAAACTCTTTTTTGCACAATCCCACGCGTCATGGAAGGGAAGACTTTACTTTTTTCAAGTATGATGCACTGGTAATACACACAAGGCACGGAAGAAACAGTTTAAAACAGCAGCGAAAATAATAATAAGACATTCTAATCATTCGCACCAGAGCCATATATACATACATATTCGAAAAGAAACGTGCACAATCCTTTTGTTAGAAAGCAAAAAACCGCATCAGCATCATGCATATCGTGCTGTGGCCGCGTTAGCCGTAAAGTTTCAGACTTACAAAAATATATTTTTGGTTCATTCTTTGAAAGCTCTGCTACTCTACTTCCTCCATCCAAAAACTATTTTTTGTTTGTTCCTGTGAGCATTCATCCACCCTCTCTTCATGAAGTTCTGGCACATTTCAGAACCATTGTTTTTGAAAAGCCGATGAGATACGCATGTGTTTTGTATTAAATGAGATTGCCACATGGATTTTAAAACGTCAAACACACGATATCAATCAGAGAGAGAGAAAAAATGCAGAACTTGTCAGGAACATGTCTACAGACACAGAAAAGTAACGCTTGTACCAGATGTATAGAGTATCTGCATATACCTAATACTGTTGATTGATTACAAGCTATCAACAGGTACAGAAGAAAAAATACTTTTTTAAAACAATATAAGTACTCCTCAGCCTCACAATCAAAAAAATGCAACGCACTCGCTCACTTCAGAGTTCGTCTTCTATTTTTACACACTCACGCGCTTAATGCGATGCGACTGCTGGCGTGTTGATGAATAGGAGACAAGACACATCACATCACAAGCACAAATCTGTGTCTTTGTTTTTTGTATCTTCTAATCAATAATTTAGTTTCATCAAGTTGAAGCTGAGCGTTGCACATTTACACCGAACGAAGGATAATTTTGAACAAAAAAAATGAATGGATGGAATTGTAAAGAGAGTGTTTTAGAGAAAGAGACAAGTAAGAATGAAGAGACTTCTGTAAACAATTCTTTTTTTCCCCCGAATTGAGAAGACAAATTAGAATTGAATTAATTCTTTTGTGGTATGCACCTATTTCGTTGATAAGTACTAGAAACAATAACGCCAACGTCGAGCGCTCTCATCATCAACAACAAGGAAATGTGAACATGTGCTCTCGTGCTCATTATCCTTGATTTTTTTCTCTCTCTCTATCAATCTCTCGCTGTCAAGGGATGAAAGCAGGACAACCAGGGGTAACTCTGCTCTTTCGTCATATTGTCTCTTTTGCAGTAAACAAACACGATGTACTCTGAATCAGAGAGTGTGCTTGTCTTGACTTTTCATACGAAATCCCTTGAAATATGTTGCAAATTGCATCGAATCGAATATTTGCGATATATGATACACTTGTATAAATGATTTAATTTTCAGACATTTGCTAACTAGCGGTGTGCGTATACCAAACCAAATGAGAGAAAAACACAAAAAAATGCACTTACAGCGAGCAAAATCAGCAAAGTTGTAATTGAGTTGGGCATATACTAAACTAACAAGTGATGAAAAACCACACAATTATTCCTTTGTTATGAGATGTGATGACAAATGAGGACAATCTACCACTTCTTTTTTTTGTCATCACATCACTTCTTCTTCAAAGTGCACATGGACAAAGGGATTTTTTGTTCTTGATTTTGAAAAAAAGGGTTTGTTTGAATGAAGTTTTGAACACAAAAAAAGAGTTCAGTTTAAATTTTGAAAATGACCTAGCTCACTTTTTCCACACAAAGCTGATTAAGCTCTCGACATCTCAGTTGTAAACGAATAGGGCATTTTAGATAGAGATTACTTTCAAAAACTCTCATTTGTGTGTCGAGTGATTTCAATTTTCAGACTAATTGCACCAATTTACACTTGTGCCTATTCTCCTGGTCCGTAACCAATCAAGGTCGTTCAGTATGAAAACTGAAACTTGTTTTTGTCAACATGACTAAACAATAAAAAAAATGTTTTGCTTCGTCTCCGATAGTGATCTATATTTTTTTCGAAAGTGGCTCATTCCTTCACTTTTTATCAAGGAGGACGCATATAATATGTATATGTTCAGGCTAATGGTGACGATGTTTTGAGCTTCCTCACTTTTCCATTTTCTCACAATGCACTCAAAAATAGCGAGATAAGGTGAAAGAAATCTGGCTAGAATAATACGTGATACTTGAAAGGACATACTTAAATATATGAATGTATATACCTACTCATTCATCGACCGGCATAATGGTATTAAACTTTTGTGAGTCTGTACAAAATGCATTAAAAATTCTGCCCAAGATCCTCTTAGAGAAGTACAAAGGATGCTTGCTTAGAGGCCAACTAGTTCCCGTTTTTGGGTTTAGAAAATCTTTTGACCTTCAAGCT
>JAQFZW010003856.1:0-11743 GCA_034687055.1 Heteromurus nitidus | reverse complement strand
AGATATTCGTATTTATGATAATCTACGCTAATGATATTTTTGGCCGTTACGATAAGCAAGATTGCATAGGAACCTTTGGTTATATAAAGCGGTTAACTATCAATGTTCGTCTAATTATAAATTGTAATGTGTAGCTCGAAAATGGGCTTAAAACTTTGGATGGATTTAGCTTGGAAACTTCAGTTTCACATATATATTTATGACTAGATTTAGAAAACCAAGAAGCATTGTTGTTCTGGGCAGTTCCTCTGCCGAAGTCTCTCATGTGTGCGTATCGTAGCTGCAGTATTGTGTCTCTTCCTCCAATTATAGATAACATTGAAGCCCAAAGGTTATCAATGAAACAGCTATCAATCAAGATCAATACAATCCTGGAAGGGTTGAAATATACTAAAATTGCTATTGTTTATATACATTATTAACGTAAGGGAAGGGGTAATAATATATTCGGGTATTATTAAAAATTTGTGAATCCAGTGAAAGTAGAAAAGATAACGCTGTATGCGAATCAGTGTGTTTAAAATTTAAAAAAATATTTGGTGTATACTGCTTCAAGATAAGCCGAAAGTAGGAAAGGTATATTATCAATTGTATTACCCGTTTCGAAAAAAATAATCCTTCTCGAGCGTAGGACCTTCGTGAAAGACACAGCAAATATTTCCTGCTGACGAAACGATGTGTGTAAATCCTAAAAGTAAGCGTGTATTACATTACCGAAAGTTCTGTGTGTATAACTACTTTAAATATTACTACTCAGAAAATTCATTACTATGCAAAAATTCAACATAGAGAGTAACAAAGAAACTCAACATGCATTATATTGCATTGGAAGTTGTCATTCGTGTCTGTGTGACATTTATGTAATAACGTACAGTACATAAACATTACTGATTACACGATGAAATCATCTTGTCTGTCTTATAATGATGTGTGATTTACCAACATCACAATTATGTGTTATTAACTTTAATTATTAAAACCAAAAATATTTGTTGGGCGATAAATCCAGAGTGTCATGATTTCACCTGATCTTTAATCATGTCATCTTAGCATACTTATAAATTTTGGCAGCATTGCTGCAAAATTGCAAATTACAAAACGATCCTCATGCAATTCTCAAACGTATAAAATGTATTGTACCTGTATATAAACTTATAGAAACTCTTTACTAGAAATACGACTAACAACGGATTGGAGAAGTGTTGAATTCGCTAATTCTTCCTCAGAAACTTGATATAATTTTTGAATATTATTTTTACTAGAAAAGTTTGAAACTTCTGACAACGGCACTTCTTCGCCTTGAATCTGTTGTTCCAGCTGTACAAAAGCTTGCTTCTCCCCAATTAATATGAATACTGAATCATTCTCTTGACTGCCGAAACTAGTAAGCGCTTCTTTTATCTGCAATAAACACACATGAAAAAAACGATTAAAATTAGTTTTAATTTGGCCTTTTGATTTTGATACTTATAATGCATGTATGCGTGTTCCCGATTCCTTATTGAATTCACAAATGAATTCACCAAGTTCCTCGTCAACTTACATTTTTCGCAGGACTTAAGCAGTAAAGTATTTCAGTTTGGAAACTCCTCGTGACCATTGTTCCCTCCTTCATATTGTATAAGGCCTTCGTCATTGCCACCGACAGCTGGAAAGGGTCTAGTATCTTTAATGAAAAATGAGATAAAATGTGAAATATTAAGAAACTTCACAATCATCCATAAATTGTTAATGTTTATTACAGACAAGAGCACAACTTACCAATTGTGGATTGATTAGCGTGAATGGAAGCTTCGCCGCAAGGATTACTTTCCGAATTTCTGAAGTGTTCATCACATTCTTGTACAACTTTCGGATGAGCTTATCTTGATGTTCAGCATAGTCAAAGTCCATGTTTAAAGAAAAGGCAAACTTTTGAGATCTTTCTCCTAAAAACTAAACTACTTTTTCCTGATTTGTTTAGATTCGTTTGTGTGCACACGTGTGTGTGAAGAAAATGTGAAGAGAGAAATGAGAAGGAGATAGGAGCAAAGCACAGAAAATGTGAAGTTTTGGGTGCATTGAAAGATGTGGTGCAGGATGAGAGGAGATATCCATAGCGAAACTCTGTGTATAAAGATGTGCTATCTGCTCTTATGGGGAGAATGCGAGAATTGAGAGAAGAGAGCTCTCCGGTGTTTTGAACTGTTTACTTTTGTTTTTGTGTACGTTTGCACATCAACACTGTACCAAAAATATATTTTCACTGATTTCCATAAAATCACTGATCATCATGTCGGGTCCAATGGACAGACTTACTGCCTTGGACCAAGTGGAGAAGGACATTTTAAATTGTCTTCATAGCGCAAGTAAGTATTGTATAAATAGAGATAAGTATAGGCGCTGATAATTACTAATTCAGAGACGCCAGTGCAGTAATCACTAATCGTGCTGGTTTTGGTTTTGATCGGGTTGGTCATTGGGATATGGGTATTGTCTATGAATAAATTTAATTCGTGTGTGTTTTGAATGCTTTCGATTAGGTCAGGTACTTGGAGAGCTAAGCAAAGATAAGCCAAGCGCAAAGCAAGTGGATTCTCACACGGGACATTTTCTGAAAACCTTGAATCATGTAGAAATGGAGATGACCAAACATGTTAACTACCTTACACAAGTTTCGACAGGTAGCATGAGCAATTAGAATTATATAGAACTATATTTCATTTATTGAAAAATTTAAGATTTTAGTGTGTAACGTATGTCCTGTGTTTGTTTCTCGTAGGACAAGCTCATGAAGGATCAAGTTATGCTTCCCAAAAGGTTCTGCAGATGGCTTGGCACAGATCTGAACATGCTCGGTCAAAGGTTGTGGAACTGGAGAGGAATAAAACTCAAATGCTTGCTGCAACTGTAAGCTAACGATTTTCAGCATCAGACAACAGATATTGCGTATAAGAATATTTGCTCTAGGTGCTTTTAATAAGTCCCTATTTTCGTTTTTAGCAAAGACAGCTAACAGCAGTGCAGCAAAAAACTCCTGTTAGTGCTGGACCATCACCACTTCCGGCCACACCTGGACCACCGGGTCAGTCTGGTGGCCAAAGCGGACCAGGTTCTGTATCATGAGACGGGGACGTGTATTAAATTATAATTATGTATGTACTTGATGATAGCTACTTGTGAATATTTGTATTTGATGAAATTATTTACGGAACATATTGATTACAGTGATTTTTTAACAATCTTCTGCGAAAATAATCCCAGACATGATTTTATTTATAAACTTGCATACAAACATCGTATACATCATGTAATACGTAAAGACATTCCTTTTGGCAATCATGGTGTTTACTGTAAGGAATGGACTTATTAGGTACGCGTATTTCGGGTTAAACATAATAATTATCGTAATCGTAGCTTGCAGATGCTAAACCAGAACCTAGGGTTTTGATGTTGATGTAGACGACCCTGGACCTTGTCCTTCACTATATTTATCAGTACGACGTGTTGTTTCCTTATTTACAACTTGACTAAAAGTTTCCTCTTCGTTTTCCTCTGTAAAAGAAATAAACATACATTTTTGTATACTTAAGTGCTGATGTTTTATAGTTTTTAGGGAACAAGTAAAAAAACATGCTACCTTTAACGTTCGCGTCTTCGTCATCTGTACTAGAATCATCTTCATTATCCAATCTGAGTGTTAGTCCGGCCCCAGCATCTCGACCTGGTACGACAAAACAGGCATCAGTGTCTCCAGTAGTCTTAAGATCTTTCCTGAGTTTGGTTAACTGCTGCTTTTGCTTTTTGGCTGCTCTGGATTTCTTTTCATCCATAAGTTTTTGATACATTGGTTTATATACTCTATAAAATAAGAATATACTTAAGTTAATTATTGCCTTGCAAAAATTGCAATACACCACACCAATCATAAAAATGTTATTTTATATTCCCAAGAATTCTTGAAATATATAAATTATCAGGTGTAACTCACGTTTCATATTCTTTAACTGATTTCTGAATGGCATTAAAAAAGTCGTCCATTCCAGAACCATTGTATGCAGACACAACAACATGTTCTATTTTCTTGTAAAAATCTTCGAGCCCAAGAGCGAGAGAAGATGCAAGGTTGGTTGTGTACTCTTCTCGCGATTGCAATGCTGTTTCGAAAGCGTCAAAGTCCGTAATCCATTCTCTGGCGAATGTTGGATCTACGACATCACTCTGAGAATTAAAAAATATATATAGACAATACAGCAAGAAAATGTATTAACAATCGTATATATATCTTCAATTAATAAAACACTTATTACCTTGTTTAAAGTAATAACTAAAGGAAGTTTGGTCTTATACAAAATCGAACAGGCATACGTCATATTTGAAATGAATGTAATTGGATTCACATTGCTTATAAGATCAGTCACATAAATCATCACTGTAGGAAATAACGCTGCGAGCGACTCGGTAATGATACTTCCAGATGCACTCCACATAAAAACCTCAATTTGTCCCGGAGTATCAATCAAAACGTACTGATGGGTTTTTCTTTTCTGCTTGATGATATTGATAACCTGGAAAACAAACAAGGATCTACATAAGTTATCTCAACTTCAAACCTACTCCATTACTCCAAGATAATCCCGAGATTTTTATTTATTGTACTCCAAACTACTTTACCTCATCGAACTTGGTTGCAAACAAATTCAGCGATGTTACAATGGCTCCATTAGGTCCCAAGTTGTACACCTCCATAACTTTCTTATATTTCACTACGTCCCGAACATCAATATTCACCGGATACGGAGGATCGAGACAAGCTGGATCCAAATTAATGATGTACGGAGGAGTCCCTCGTCTCATCAGTTCTGAAGTGATTCGCTGTGTCAAACTGGTTTTACCTGAAGCAGCCATTCCTACCATGATTATCACAATTGGCCCATTATGATCCCCTTCTTCTTGGTTATCTCCAGGTCCAGAAGCAGAACCAGCTTCAGCTCCTGCCCCAGCACCACTTTCTTCAGCTTCCATCTTTTCTCCTGGACCTGAACTTGGAGGACCACTCGTTCCGGAAGCACTTGGGTTCTCAACTATTTCACCCACATCCATTTTCTCAGGTTCGCTCTTCACATCCATTCTAAGATAATTATGAACAAAATATCACAATTGTATACGGGCAACCTAATTCACTAATGAACTTTGGAAAATTTCTGACTGGAACGATTAAGTGCATTAATTGCATGCGCATGTATAAGGACAACACACATGGATAAACGTAAACATTCTAGGCATTGTTACATACACCCTGTGTGCATTTAGACGTGCATTTACTTTTCCCGCCACAACTCAATGTTCCTTTTCACCGGTAAGAAAGGTGCTTTTAGCTTTCAGCTCGTGTTTTCTTTTCACAACTTTTCACCATTTCATTTTGCGTTTGTTGTGGCTCTCTCTGCCTGCTGCTGTCTGCTCTGGAGAAATTCGTACACAATTTTGTTATTAGCGGTTCACAATTAAGGTAGTTTATAAATTAGTATTATTTTGGATTAGACTCTGTGATCTGTGTGGGAGTGGGTCGGAAGCACCTTTACAACTTTGAACTTGCAATTGTCTCGTTGTCGAACCCGGAGTACCGGCAAGGCTGAGTATTGAAGCGAAGGTGAGTCATGTTTTTTATTTTTGTTAATTGGCTTCTCATTCCACATTCAGTGATTAAAAGCGGAAGATATCACAGACAGTTCGCTATGTGTTTGTGAATGCAAACATTTACAAAATGTATTAATGGGACCAATCAGGTGCTATAGTCATTGGTTTGCGGTTTGTCTACTGACGACTGAGCAGGTTTTCTTGCAAATTGCACGTTTTTGGACTTTAATAAGGCAGGTTGAGGTTGAATATTTCCAAGCGCTTATGCTGATTATGAATTATGCTGTTATTCTCTGGTTTAGTAATACCTTTACCATCAGAGATTACCGAAAAATCATTCATTAATTATAACCAGCACTTAGCAGATAGCAGCCCTCAACGGATGATATCATTGCTTTCGTTTGCTTTCTCCGTCGTCAGAAAGGGATAGCGTATTTATAACGTAAATCAGTAAGTACCATGTGGAATGTCAAATGATGAAATTTTTGTAATATATCGGGTGGGCCTTGAGCAAATAACTTGTCGAACTCATCACAGTATTTTTAGCTATTATTATTGGTACGGACTACGGGCACGAACATTAGTTAACAATTCATCATGCCGAATGCGAATGCAGTATACAAAGTTTCTTAAACTTATTCTGACCGGGGCTATGCAGGACTATTGTGCTATTACGGATCTGTGACATATATGTATGCTCAGGTTTTATGATTTGACATCGCATGAACGAAATTTTGACAGATAGAGTGCATGTGCATAGCGTTTATTGCTGATGAGGGAAGCTAGTGCGAATAGATTTCGAGATTACATAACGTTTTCATTGGATCTGGATCACTTGTCGTCATCACAGGACCAGAGTTACACTTTAAAAAGTCAACCTGTGAGTACTTGCACTGAACACTTACATACGTAATACGTACCCGTGTAATAAGGTTTGTAATGTTACCAAGTTTTTCAAATAGATATATTTTCATTACATTTCAATGGAAATAGTGGTGTACAAATTTCTCCTACCGGTTTAAGGAACAGGCATTTTAGAAGTTAGATAAGGAAATAAGGAAGCAGGAAACCCATCACCCTAGAAAAATTAATGCATTAGTAAATATGTACTTTCGTACGTGATACTACTAGTACTCTGATGATAAAAACGAAACAATGCTCGAGTGCAAGAAATGAACTCTTGATATTCTGTTACAAAAGTCCCAATAGATGCGTGCGTGCTCCTATGAATATGCGCGTCTATAGGCAGGGAGCAGACACCTAGACATGCACTATACCTTTAAACTGCATCCGAGAGTCGGATACCCGTGTGCAATAAAATGAAGCACAAGTTATAATCCATTTCGTGTGCATTCAGTATTCAGGAAGCTCGAGGAACGGGAGCGGAGAAGGAGCTTACACCGCTTAAAAGCATTGCATGGCTTCATCACTTCATCACGTTCGTTTTCATGGTTAGTTTTGTGTGTTTTGTGTACTGTTCGAAGGCTTACTCATGGCATGCTCGCAGTATGTAATACACTTTCCCAACCAAACATCCCTATCCCATCCTTCCTTTCTTCACTCACGTACGAAAGTTCATTGCGGTGCCCCAAAAGGAATTGTTTGCTGTTCCAGTCCTCATATTTAGGTACACACACTGCTGGAGCGTTCTGGATACGAATGGCGATGATCATGATGATGGTGCATATATAGCATATATGAAATGGAATAATCAATAAATGTAGTAGAGAGACTCCACACTCCAACTCCAAGGCAGCCAGCAGACTCTCCCCTTCCTACTTTTTTCTCTGCTCTCTCCCTCTTTTCCTTTCTCATTCCATTCCACTTTCCTGCTCTTTTTTGTAGTTCTCCGTGTGCTTATATGCTTGCACACTTGTTTCTTTTCCTGGCGTTATTGCTGATGCTCCATGTCAGTGTGCCGGAGAAGGAACTGACTATGGCTTGAATTTATTGAGAGTTGTTCTTGTTCTTATTCCTCCCCGTCTCTAATGCTTATGACATGACTACGAAACCAAGTTGCATGGCTTTACGTTGCCTGCTTGATTTGATACACCCTTAATATGCATCAACCACTGTAAGCTTCCTCGAAAATTTTCCTTGCTTTTTTGTCACTAAGGTAGGGCCACGGGCCACCCCGATCCCGATATTCTGACTGTGATACGGATGAAATATCTCAACTATCTCCCTTCCCTTCTCTCGCTTGTTCGTCAGTTTGGTGCCCATAAGATGCAAGAATGCTTTTATATTCTTTATTGTAGTCTACGAATAAAATACGTTAATCCACGAATTTTTGTGTGCAGGTCGTAGTGTTAATATTATATTTCCTCGTATTTTTGGAAATTTGAGTGGAGCAGGGAAAGTGGTAAAAATAATGAAATTCTCATATAACAAGTGCAATTCAAGGAGTGGAGTAAGACGAGCAACAAAATTGGAATGGGAGGGTGTTATACTGTGGAGAGGTACTTCTTGTCAAGTTGCTTTCTATCGTTATTATGCTACACTATTCTTTTTCTTGTCACTTAAGGTTTTTGTACTCCACACATACCTAGAAAGAGAGAGGAAATAAATTGTCAGTTCAACAATTAGTGATGTATTTGTTACTTGAGAGAAAGTACTTGATAGAATTGCGTGAAAAACTTCTAAGGTTGAATATACAAGATAGGAATGTGGTTCTGTGCTTGTACTACAGATAGCGAGATAGATAACATTTTTGTGGAATGTGTGCAATTTTTGTGGTGTATACGAGATATAACTGTAACTTACCACCCATTCGTGACTCTTTCTTACGGCATGTTTGTATTAATTTGTTGTTCGTGGAATGTGCACGAATTTAAATGTAAATTTGATATCGTCCGGTAAAAATTTTCATTTGATATACTCCACTATGTAGACACCAACTTCTTCGAACCAACTTATCACCTTTCACCGGACTTTCACTTTCTTCCCGAGGCTAGAGGTTTCGTAGACAGTTCCCAGGCGTCCGTACATTATGACTATGCAGGCAGCAAACTGTGTGGATCTACCAGAGAATGTGACGAAAAAGGTTTTTACTTTGGCGTTTATTGACAAGGACAATAAAATTCTTCTTGGGCTTAAGAAGCGTGGATTCGGAGAAGGATTGTGGAATGGATTTGGTGGGAAAGTTGACCCTGGAGAGAGTATTCTAGACGCTGCTATTAGGTAATCAATTCATAAAATAGCTGTTACAATCGGTTGATCCGTATAACATGCGTGGTACGGTTTGGTGAAGGAAATTGCTTTCTCTGATCAGATGGGGTAATGGTTTTTGTTCTAGGGAGGTGAAGGAAGAATGTGGACTGAGTGTATCAGCATCGGACATGGAGAACTTCGGAGTTGTACACTTTCAGTTTGTAGGCGATCCAGTGATTTTAGAAATGCACATCTTCAGATGTTCCAAATTTACTGGCACTGTAGAGGAAAGCGAGGAGATGCTTCCAAAATGGTTTCCACGTGATAACGTGCCTCACTCTCAAATGTGGGCGGATGATGAGGTTTGGTACCCTTTATATCTTAATGGAAGTAAATTTCGAGCTTATTTTTTGTTTGAAGGCTATACCACAATCCTTTCTTACGTTATTAGAGATTTTAATGACCCTTCTGTGATTTTAAAGGAAAAGAAAAGATAAATTGAGTTAGGGTTTGTGGTTGGTATTATTGTTGCTTTTCACGAATTGTGACGTCTAATTGTGATAGACATAGATAGATATGGAAAGATATGATTTTTATCATTTAATAGAATTATATAGATTAACTGTAGCTTTGGACTTTGGATAATCTTATTATTGGTAATAGTTATTTCATTTCAAATACGTTTTGTTATCCGAAAGATTATTTTCTGCAGAGTATGTGTAGGGTTTTTGCAAGTATGATTTAATTAATTTAAACTTCTTCATTCCACTTTCACGGCTTTGCAACTTTATATACAGTTTTATGGTTCAATAAATATGATTTCGCACGCTTTATTAGAGCACTTTTTTATTATTATTTATAATTATTTTAATGCAACTAGCTAATGTACAAGTGCATATACTTATAAATACATCCATCGTTGAAGTCTTCTTATCCAACTGAAGGCTAAAATCCTCATATTTCACGGACCATAGTTGACATTTAAAAATTAATTCAGTTTGTCAAATTTTCGCGTGAATTGGACAAAGACTAGTTACAAAATATAGGAAAATCATGTATCTTTAAGGGCTTCTTTAAGGCCTTCAGGGAAACCAGATCTACGCATATTTGTACGGCATAACATTTTCGTTTTTACTGTTCATTCTTACATATACGAGCAAACAATAAATGGCATGTTGAATTTGTTTTCGTAGGGCCGGAACCAGATATTTAGTTTTTGTACTGTGCATTGCACTGTTTTCACTCCTCTCCTTCGTATGCATGCATTTTAACATTGTTCAAGCAGCATTACCGAAGCTCTGTACACGAATTTTTATGTACTCCGTCTACCTGCGTCAACAATCCCCAATCCATCAGAAATGCTAAATAATTCAAAATAGATTTACTGTCGAAATAAATATGGTCAGTTTAAAATGCTCGGGTATAAGGTTTTTTGTGCTTGAATGATAGTATGCTCATAGTTCATGCACGAACAGTTTCGCTTATTGAATAATTAATCAGGCTTGTCTGGAGAGGAGAGGTTCCACTCTGAGTTTCAGGTTAAGAACTTTAAAAAACATGGCTTACATGTCATGTCAGCCAAGATGTAATTGAAAATGAAAAGTATGATAGTAATGACGAAAAGTAATAATTTGTTAGAAGGCAGGCATGGAGAGTTGAAGAGGAGTGGCTCATTAAAGTAGATAGCATATTTATGCGAGATGACAAATGAAAAGTTGGTCATTATAATTATTGTATCGTGTCACGTGTCTTCAACGAAAGACGAACGAGGCTAATACTTTTCAAGTAAACTATACATCCCCGAGGACAGACAGATAGCCTTATGTCTACTCCTTACTTACATTTACATTAAATAGCATATTAACTGTTGATAACTCGGCGTCTTTCAAACGCCTATGCAATACTTGGAATTCTACTGGCTCAGTTTTTTGCTGAATCAATCGCTATCGAGCACATCCCCGGAACTTGGATGCACTTTCGAATGTCTGTAAAGCGTTCTACGTTCGTCGACCATGGCAGACTCTGCATTTATTTCATCTAGTTCACTAGCCTTATTTACTGGGTAAGGCGTTCGAGGGCAGATACACTCGCTGAAACCTTGATGCCATGTGAAAACATAATTTGGTTGGGTTTCTTGTCTAAAATTTTAGCAAAAATAGTCATATGTAGTCACCACATGCACCGCATATCAGCTCCCATAAATCGGAAATATATTACTTTTGTTCTGTTCGTACTCAGACTTACATTTTTCGTTCATAATATTGAGAAGCAGCGAAAATAGAGAACGAAGTGAATATCAATGAGCATATAATTGCGGAAAGTGTTGATCCAACCCAAAAACTGTGTTTTCTGTAAACATCATTGTAACAACCCTTAGAGAAAGTATTGTTGTCTGTAGGAAACCAGGGACAGTCTTTGCTTTCATCCTAAAAATGATTGCGTTACATAGGTAGTTTGGGGCATTCCATTATGGCTGTATTTGGTAAAAGTTTTGGTGGGGAAAGTTGTAGACGGTCATACATATGTGGCATGTCGGGGCTCTTCCTTGCAGCAAGTTCGAGGCACTTTTTCAACTTCAAATTCGTTTAAATTTGCCCAGTCGCTCCAATGTCTTATGCCACAACATTCAAACTACGAAGCACGATGGTATAAAATCGAAACTGGTATATTAAAAATCTAAACAATTTATAAACACAACCCAATCGTACCTGTCTGTGGATGCTCTGCCACTCTTCAACTTCTTCTTTGTCAGAGGGATTGTAAAGATCCACTTGGGTTTTTAGCATGATTTCGGGGTGAGCTGTGGTAATTCTCCCGTAGTAGAGAATGAAGTAGATCATCACGAAAAATGGGTGGATCATCAGCCACGGGGTTATTTTTAAGTACTGTAGACAATGTAATGTTTGCATGCTCTTTTATTGCAATGAATTGCAAGTTCGCATTTCACATGAAAATAAAAATAACTTTATAGATGATA
>JAQFZW010003855.1:0-11747 GCA_034687055.1 Heteromurus nitidus | reverse complement strand
CTTTTGACTAAGGAAGTCGAAGTCCGTTTCAAGATTTGTATTGCATACCGACTTTCAAAGTCACTTTTTTCTGACTTGGCCAGACTTTCGTCTTACAAAGTCGGTTCTAATGCATTCCGCTCCTGATTCCGTAAAACCTTGTCCAACAAGAGCTGCACGAATACTTAACCCTTGAAAATGAAAGCTTAAAATTTTTACTCAATTATATGATACGATAAAGAAAAATGCTACAATCGACAGAATTAGTAAAATCCAATATGCGAATCCAAAACAGGAAAATATGAAGAGGTAAAAACATCACAGCAAGAGCATCATCACTCTCCGCAAAAGTAATCTTTTGTAGGATCGCGTTAAAAGCCAGATAATGATTTGAAGAATTCGGCGCATATATATTCCCAGCTAATAATTTATCCATATTCAGGGCAGAGGGTTTCACAAGTCATCTTTTCTTGCCCCAAGCCTGATTAGCTAAGTGGACCTAAAGCTAGAAGCCCAAGCCCGAACACACATTTGTTTTATGCAAATTAATACAATATTCATATTATATTAATATTTCAACAAGACATTATCAACATATTTGCATATTTGTTTATGCATATAAGTCGCTCTGATGACTTGAAAAAGTATACTAAATTAGCAACAGTTGGTTAAATGTGCTGTCTAAAATGGCTTCGGGCTTTTCTTACAATTTCTGGCAATTATATTATACTAACAGTCAGCGGCGGATCCAGAAAAAAATAACAGGGAGGCTAACATTAAGGGGGCAATATGAGATTTTCTATGGCTCCATTTACCGTAATGTATTTTTCCCGACGACAGGGGACTGAAGCCCCCCTTAAATCCGCCACTGAAACATTTGTTAGTTGTTCGAGGTTGGATTTGACACTTTAACGCAAATTTTAAAATTCCGTTCGTCTTGTATTTGAATAAATACAACCTTGCTGTGATCTCGAATCAAGGTCTTCCAAAATTCAATGAAGCACAATACAATCCACTTGAAAATCCAATTTAACAATTTTAGCTCAACTGCAAATATAACGATACTGAAACTCAGTCCTCCCGCTAGCAACGTAAATATTACAACTATGTTTCCCTCCATAGATGGCGCTTCCAGCAATGTGACTCCCTTCTTGGAAACCTCTGAAGGCACAATGTCCTTTGCAATCTGGCTCCACCAGTTCCAAAGTCCAGACATTTCAACTAAGCCTAGCCTTTGCACAAATGACCTCGGTACGGATTTCACTCCAAAAAGTTGAAATGAAAGCCGAATGTTTGTCAATTCTTCCTTTCCAATTGACACAATGAAATTACTATCAATTTCCGAACTTATCAATTTTGCTATTCGCTTCGTGAGCAAGCCTGTTGTAAGGACTGCCTTATTATCGCATTCTTTCAAGGCATTTACAGTGAATCTAAATTGATGCTGCATAAATTCTTTCGGATTCCAAGCGCCGTACGTTTCGTTCCAAGTTTGAAGAAATTGTGCGAAGTCATTGTGCAATTTACTGTGCTTCAGAACCGCATCTTGTAAATTCGAATTTTTGTGTATATTATCGTGAAATTGCTTGACTTGTGAATAAATTTCATTTCCATTGAGAAGATAAGTATGGTTATCCTGTTGCATTATAGTGCGGATAACTTTTATACCAATTGTGTCTAAATTTTTGGCCTGGTAATACGAGTAAATTTCATACTGGCCTGTCAATTGTTGAAAAGTTTCAACCGGAATCGGTGCAATCGGAGAAACGATGTTGTACATATTCTCACTTTTGTATGCATTGCTCACAACAATAGCTGCGAGATACATGCCGGCAGCAATCCATTGGATTTCTGAATATTTTAAATCCGCATCCCGAAATATAGCGCCATCTCCTAGTAAGGCCCGCACAGGAGTAAGTAAGTTCTTACAGAAGATCAACCAGGCTGTATTTTTGAAATTCCCGCTCTTCTCATATTGCCCCTTCATCCATAGCACAATTGAGTACACAATCGGAACTGTCACAAAATACGTGGAACCGATCAGAATCCAACTTGTCGCGTCAAAAATGTTGAATAATTCCAAAAACTTTAAATGACCAAACACCTTCTTTCCGCAGCTAACAAACCGTAATATATTCCCAGAAGAATTGAGGATAAGAGGGTCTGAAATTACAGAGGAATCCAACATATATAAATTCGCACTTGCTCGGTCAGTGAGACCTGCAAAATCTGAAGTGGGTTTGTACACGGTATAATTTCCCAAAATGGATGTCCACACATCCACAAGCCCAGAGAGCAGGATTGATTCTTGAAAAAATATGTCATTGTGGTAACTCCTTCTTTGCTGAAATAACACGGGCTCCGTTTTTTGTGACTTGAAGTATTGCTCTAATTCTCCAAACAAACTCGTTAGCTCCCAAATCGTATTTCTCTCCACGCTTCTGGTAATCGCCTCCATATTTATGCCGATTTTTGTATCAAAATTCGATTGAGTTGAAAAATCAGAAATTAACTTCCGCTGAATATCTCGATTTCTACACGAATTACAAAACCACAATGTTTTTACTTCCGCAATCCTAATCGTCTTATTAAATCTTGCAAGATTTGCGTGCAGGTTAGGTGAGCCAAGATACGTAGCAACGTTACCCCACACAATATCTTGCTGATCAACGTGATGGCGAAAGTAATCCTCCACGAGCGCTTCACTTGCGCCAGATACTAAAACGTTAATTCTTGACACTGAGTGGTACACATAATTATACGAATTGTGTGCAAATTTCAAATTCCACACATTTTGGTTGATGTGGTAGGACGACTGGAATCTGGCCAACTTGGAGGACATATCAATCCAGTTATTTATAGTTTCGGTTGGAGGTTGGACGTTTATATGAACTTCGCATCTCCAGGGTTTAATATTTGAAGCAAACTCGTTCCGCAAAATATTTAGGCAGAAGTCGAAATTAGATTTGTGGACAAGTAAATATTTGGAACTGAGACAAGACTGAAACCTGCCACCGGTTATATTTTTGGGAAGTTTTAAGGCTTTTGGAATCGCAACAAGACGCCTCATTGATTTTCCTCTCAGAACAAGTCCAACCTGGTGATTTCGTATTAAGGCGGGCAGTGTTAATGGAGGAATGTTTATTTCAACGTTGTTGGTAATTGCAACAAAACAATTCTGAAATAAACCGATAAGTTCATCGAGATTTGAAATTTCGTCGAAATCTTTAAGCCCAGAAGAATGTGGCGCTTCTACGTGTGGAGGTGTCCATTTAGTATATTCTTTGAATATTTCAAATGGGCTTTGATTAGCTTCGGAATATTTGGATGAATACAAGAGAATGTAACTGCCCAATGTGGCCCACATTATGTGGGATCCAGTTTTTTGGTAATAATTTTCGCAGTGGATATGTGCAAAGAAAGGAGTATTGACAAAAAGGTAAATGAAAGAGATTTGCACATTTTGTCTCAAATGTGATGTAGTCACAATCAGAAACGTTGGGATTGTTGGAGCGTTTTATTTGAAATTATCAACTCTTCACATTCAAAACTGCGGCAGGAATGTTCTCGTTCTCTGATGAAGTAGGATGGTTCCATATGGATTAGTATATCGAATCGAACGACAAATAATCGATCACTGAAGAGCAAGAAATAATTTCCTGTCCCGTGCTATTGCTCAATTTTGCAACCTTCGTGAAAACGATAGCACAAACTTCATGTTTTAAATGCTCTACTTTTCAAATTCTCGCTATAAAAATTCTAATTAACGTCCATGATTAAACAGCTTCTTGGGAGCTCAAATCGTAACACATGTCCAGAAGTATCAATACTCAATTTAAAACAAGAGGACCAGATACTAGAGGTGAGTCCGACAGAGTTAAAATAGCCTAGGCTTCACAGTCCAACACTAAATACGCCGGGGTTCGGCTTTGAGTATTGAGCTTTGAGTAGTTCGGCTTTGTTGTTCCCTAAAATTGCCGCCCACACATTTGCAAGCCCGGAGGGAAGGACTGACTCTTGGAGCAAAAGGTAATTGGATGGTGGTTTTCACGCCGTGATTCCAACATTGTGGCGTATCAAACAAAATTTGTGAAAATTCAAATTTTTCTTTTTTCTATATTTTTTTCTTTTTTATATTTTATCAGCAGCAATTTTTATTTTTATAAACACGGATTTATTTATATATTGACAACATACATTCATTTTCATACATTCCCGTATTAAATATATCCACATGTTTTGCCATTTTGTCAAGTGCATGACATTATTTTTACAATTAGCAATTCCAAAGCAAATACCATTGCTGAAAGAACAGCGAAGTAGAAATATAACTGCCATATAACAACAATACTCCCAATCGAAGTTGGACGAACGCTCCCATCTCCTCCATCTCCACCTAACACCTTCATTCCATTTTTAGCTTCCCCCATACCCATGGAATTGTGGGGAATGTACAGCGATTGCACATAACTTTGATAAAGTTGCTCTTGCCTCCCATAAATACCCGACTCGACAATGGATGCTAACATGACTTGAAACCCTTCTTCCAGAAAATGACCCCTTTGCCCCTTCCACATATAAAATTCCGTAAATCCCGATGAAACATGTGACTCGTCAACATTCTCAAACAAAGCTCGCCTCGAACCAAATTTTGTCACAAAAAGTGACTTCTTGTAACGGAAGTCTGGAGGCAGAGTTTTCGTTACATTCGAGCCCAGGTCCAGATTTGCCCCGTTTGTGTAGTAAAGTAGAGCCACCCTTCCCACAGTTGGGCATTCCTCTAATTTCTCAGCTGGATAACTGTAGCATTTGACGCTCTCAAAGGAGACAACTTTCCTCAATAAAATATTAAAATCTCTATGTCTCGTCAGAGAAATTCTATTTCGAATTCGGGAGCATTGCCTCGCCCCAATCGAAGCAATTCCAGGGAATGCACATGTATTCCCAATCTTCAGAATTGTGAAGAATTCTGAAAGCATCGTAATATTGCTTTTCAAAACTTGGTCAAAATTTCGAGGCAAACCGCGAGGCTCACTTTTTCTTGTAATTTCTGCGTACATTGTTGCATTGTAGAGATTTCGGAGAAGGATTGTGACAAAGAGCCAAATTATGAGAAGATGGTGAAGTGATGGTTTGGTGCGTCTCCTCATGTCTTCACCTTGTTCCACAAATACTGCAAAAATCCATAAAAGCCACGTATGCCAATGGAATCTTCCAGTTCCACACAATTCAGACAAACTAAACATTGCGAAGATACACAAAACCGTAATTGCAATCCCGAACCAAACATTCCATTTGAGAGGCGAGAAAAGACTGAGAAAATCTTTTCCAAATTTTTGTTCGTCTTCAAGTCCGGTCAAAATGGAGTAGACGAGATATTGAACCTTCATACCGGAACCGAGATACTCTGCGTCTTCTAACGGAGTTGCCCACGCAGATCCGAAATTTCCAAAGTAGTTGCATTTGAAAGATGTACAGTTTCTGAAAATTCCTATAATTCGGAGTGTGCAAGGGTGTTCATTTATGGGAGCCAAGATGCCGGGCTTAAAATCATAACATTTTCTGTACAATTTACTTAGTCGTCCTTGAGGAGCTCCACCGTTTCTTAAATTACGACGATTTATTTCCATGAAACGAATTAAAAGTGCTGAAACGGACTGAAACTCCTCGTTTTTCAAAATCATTTCATAAGTTGCAAACCTTGAACCATATATTCCTCGACAAACCAAGCAACCTAAAAACATGCTTTTTGAGGTTAGAAAAATGTATTTGATGTTGATATTATTGTGAGCTACGAATGTAAGCTGAGTGTCAAATTTTTCAGCGAGAATAAAAGTGGGATATAGATATCTTTGTATTTTCGTTGTTCCATTGAACTTCTTTTGTAAAATACGAGGGAATTTGAAACGATTTTTTCCCATTTCAGTTGAAACTTGGACTGTGCACCAAGCTCTGTGCTTCGTGACAAATCTGTCCACTTTGTATTGAACGAAGAGGACTTCTTTATTATCTTTCGAAAATGATTGAAGCGAGACACATGTTGTTGATTGGGTACAGAAACGAAGAAATTCTTCACTGAATTTAGTGGAGGCATTTTCCATTTTCCACAAAAAATGAGTGACACAATGGAATAGTGAATTAAACAATTTTGAATGGTTTTCGTAGTTGGTTTCTGAACTCAAGTGGGGGTTGATGCTTGTTATTCCCATTACAATTGGGAACATGAGCAACAAGACTGTTTGGATAATGGGTTTCATTTCGTAACTTTTAACTCGACAGGAATATTTCTCGAAGAGGTGTAGTATAGTTCAAAGGCGGTACAGAGTCGAAGAAAGTCTTATCGAATTCTAATCCAATTTATTTTTGTAGACTATTCATATTTTTAACAGCTTTTGTACTATTCGTTTTAAATTTTGAATTTGAGACAGTTCGTCACTCGTCAGTTGTCATTTGTCATCGATGAAAGCATTAAACTGCCAGACACTGAAATGGATGGAGACTGACGAGTGGAAATTTTTGATCACATAATGCGATTTTCAATTTCTACTTGTTTGTTTTGTACTTCAACATCTGAAAATAATTTAAGTAAAATAGGTTTAAAAGGGGAATTACATGAATCACTTGCTACATTCACCTACGCTAAACTCACGATCTCACAAGGCAACATTTTTAATTCTAGAACTGATCCTGATGTAATTTCAAGTCATTTATTTCTTCTGCGTCATTCACACCAATTTCAGAATTTCTGCTAATTGTTACTGTTAGTATCACACGTTTAACTTTTGTTGTGTTGCTTGTATGTAGAATAGTAGGTTTAATACATGAACGGATTTCCCCACAAAAGTGTGGCTGTGGTTCCGCTGGACAATTAATTCATTTCGCAAAAGATGTTCATAGGATAAACCACTTTGAAACGGAGTTTATTAATAAATCAAAATTAATATAATTATGCTTATAGCGCCATAAAAAATTTGGGATTCGTACATTTTCATGACTTGATACCGTATTTCTAAAGACAAAGTTATTGAGAATTGGGGAAAGCGTCATCAATCGGCGAAAGTCGAAGATCTACGACGATTGATGTTTGAATCATAACAGAATGCTCAGGCAAAATATTTTTCAAGAACCGTTTGCGCGAAAAATCAATTCTAAGAAAACGGTAATTGTAACAATTTTGAAATAAAATGAAACATACAAAAATTGGTTGGATTTTCTTGGACCTTCAAATTTCACATCAACTCGGCCTGAGAAAAGACAACTCAGGTGGCTCCACCTTAACAATTCCATAATTTAGGCAAACATCACGCACCTCCTCTTCAAGGCGTTTCACAGAAATGACAAGTCTCTTCCTTCTCTCCAGATTCAGACCCTGCTCCTCTGCAGTAGTTGGCGGTGAAGGAGAACCAGTACCGGTATTCTGTTCCATCTGCTTAGCTTTTACATTAGTTTCCTCATCGCCGCTATCACTAAGCTGCAATTCTTCGTCCTCGTCTTCTTCCTCCGAACTCTCATGTTTCCTTCTTCGTCCTCTTTTCTTCGAAGTGGAAGCTTTTGCACTCTTTTCATCACTCTTCGTCCTCTTCTTACGCCCACCTCTGTTCTCCTCTTTCTTCTTCTTCTGCACTCTCGATCCCTCTGGATTCTTAATCACAACTTTCTCCCTGTCCTTCACATTCATCTTCCTCGCCATCTCCAACAACTCGTCGTCAATCGGAACGCCATGAGCTGCATCAAGATGATTCACAAAGTACATCCTCGACTTAAATTCCTTCGGACACTTGGAACATTGCCACATTTCCTCCACAACCCCATGCGTATCTCTGTAATGTCTGAACATGGAAAATAAAGCAATTTCCTTCGCGCAAAATTCACACTTGATCGGCAACCTCTCCAGGGACACAGCCCTCTTCCCACTCGCCGCCCACTCCTTGTCAAAATCTGCGGGTCTCTTCAAACAATTGATGTAGTGAAAGCCAAGACTCTTTTCTGAAAAGCGTAAAACCGTACAAAATTGGCAGGGGAAGAATGCATCCGGATGTTGGGACTGAACGTGCTCGTGAAGACCTTCTTTGTGAAGGAAATTCTCTGGACAACGGAGGCATTCAAATGTTCTCACAATTTCGCTACTCTCTTTTGGATGGGCTCGACGCAGATGAGCATTCAGGGTGATTTTCCTTTTAAATTTCCTCCCGCAAATGGGACACTGCTTGAAATTCTCTTCATTCTTCCCCTCACCGTGACAATGATACTCGTGCTTGGTCAGGTAGTCCAACTTGGTAAAGGCAGCTCCGCAATGACCACACATGAAACTCCTCTTCTTGCTTGGATCCTTGTTGAGAAGGGTGGCATGCGCTTGTTTGAAGTGCTGGAGGAACTCTCGGCCCTTCTTTACTGAGATGTTGCAGACGGTACAAGTGTTGTCCTTGAAGTAGGGATTATGCTGATTTCTTTTATGGTCTCTGATGGCGCCTCGGGTGTACGAATTCCCACAAACGTCGCAAGGAACCAATTCTGCGTGCCACTTTTCAAGTTCTTCGGCAGTCACTGTTATCGCCACGCCATTAACAGATCCACGGGGACCTCGGCTTTGCCTCAGTCCATTAGTACCTTTTCTTCTTCGAGGTTGTTGGTTTCCATCATCCAAACTTCTAGTTTGCCTTGGCCCTCTGGGCCGACCCCGACCCCGCTTTTCGACAGTCAGGGGAGCTCTCATTTCAACAGGACCAATCTTCCTACCTGGGACTGGCACAGGTAGAATATATTCAGGTTCACCTCGTCCTTCGTTTAATTTATTCTCAGCTGGATCATCGTCATCATCGATGTCAACATGACCGACCCAGTCATCTTGGTGTTCGGATGGAGGTGGAGGACTGGGATTCGTGGAGTAGTCCATCGGATGTTCCCATACATTCTCTGCCGGATGCTGATGGTATGCGGTAGAAGTGGACTCGTGCCAGTTGTGTGCTTGCTCGAACAAGCTCCGATGAGGGTTTAATCTTGGAGGCGCTAGAGCAGGCGCCTTGCTCGGCTTGTGGTGATCCCATCGGTCTAGTTGAGGTGGTGGTGCTTGGTTCACCTCAGCAGAAGGAGACAAGCGGGACACTGAATGACTAGATTCGGGAGAATAAGCTTCTGCTTCGGGATGGTGATGCTCGCTCACTGGAGAATAAATCTCCGGGTCTATGGTTGAGGAAGTGGTGTTGGAGCCAGGACCTGGAATAGGTTGTGACTGAGATGATGTACTGGGCTTTAAATCCATCAGAACCCCGAATTCGGATGAAGGAGCAAGATGATTCATAGTTTCTCGACGGGGCTTGTAGGGGCGTACATCTGGACTTGTGACGTAGGTCATCTCCAACTCAGCCAGTTGTGCTTCAATCTAAAGAGGCATGAGACAACCATTAATTATGATTGTGATTTTTTTGTGAAATTTGCATAAAATGAAAATATACCTGTTCAGGCGGGGCGCCCCGTGCCGACAATTTATTCCTCATTCTCCTTTTCGCACTCCGAACACGATGCTGCATCAGTCTCCTCTGTCTCTGCGAAGGATTCTCCCGTCGGCGCATTACGCTCGACATTGAAAGTCCCGACTGAAGTTCATTTTGCACATCCAACCTTCTCTCAAGTCTCCTTTGTCTCTCTTTCAAATTCTTGTTGATCTTCAATCTCGCCGCGTGTTCCTCCGGCGTCTCATTTAGAAGCCAGTTGCGACGTCGTTTCGAAGGAGCTTCCCTCTCCCTCACTTCTCGTTGCTTTCTCCAGTACGCCTTGACTTCCTCCCATTTTTCAGGGTCCTGCTTGGCTTCTTCCATTTTTCTTTTGGCATAATTCCGCATAGATTGCAGGTACTTTTGTCGCCTCTCCGGAGACATGTTGCGATACCTCTCCCTTCTTTCAATCCGCCTTTTCTCACGCTCCTCAGGGGTCCTTTTATCCGCTTTCTGACGCATACGCTCCCTTTCCCTCTTCCTCCTCGCTTCAAGTTCCTCCTCAGGCAGAGAAAGTCTCCTCATGTAAGCCTTCTGTTTCCGTTCCTGTTTCTCCTCTTCTGTCATCGTAGCTTGTCTCATGAGTCTCCGTATTGTGGCCCTTTGAGCTGCTTCTGCTTTCTTCTCATCGGATATTTGATCTTGATTTCCTGATTTCATTGCGGCCCGCTGCTGGCGCTTTCGTTCTCGCTCTCTTTCTCGAATTGCTTCTCGCTTCTCATCTGACATCATTGCCCGTTTCCGTCGAGTCTCCTCCCTCCACTTCGCTCGGACTTGTTCAGGGTTAGATTCAAAGGGACGTGATCGGGAGCTGGATGATGCGGTTTTTGGTGCACTGTCCTTGACCTTGACTTCATTTTCAGCGTCAGCGTGGACGTCAATTGAAGTTGGTGTAAGTTTCTGTTGACGCCTCTGACGAGCTTCTTCACGCCATTTCACTTTCACTTCTTCGTGCTCTTCTGGAGTCATTTCACTGATGCGCTTCCTTCTCCCTTCCTTTCGTTTCGGGGATGGTGACGGTGACGAACTTTTCTTAGACGCTCTTTTAGGATTACTGCTCGAATTTTTGCTCGATTTAGACTTGCTTCCTCCAGATTTCCGACCTCGTTTAGACCTTCCCCCAGCAACTTCCCAATCACTCCCACTGTCGTCTTCCTCCTTATAAACACATTTTCTCCGTGCTCGTAAATTTGAGGTTTGACAGGGGAGGGCAAATGGATCGGTCGAGTTGTCGTCATCTTCCTCCGGTTCTTCCACCTCAGTCTTAACGCAGGTGACGAATATTTCCTCTGAATCCACCATCATGAATGACGAGTCTCCTTTTTGGGAAGTTTAAGTCCCTTTCACCCTTCCTACAGCATCTCTGTTGTCTGTAAAAAATATACAATCAACAATCATTTAAACATTCATCCTTGTCCGTTGTCAGTCATTTTCTCGCAATTTAGAATGCACACACAATTAAAAACAATGACTGATATGCATTGACTGTTGACAATTTTTTTTAAATGTTAAAAGTGTTAACTGTTGAATGCTATCATTGTCAAACAAACCTGCATTCACAATTTGTAATTTATGTTTTACTGACCTGTGATCTGACATGAATGCAATTTAATTCAATCCATTTGTCCTTTGTAGTCGAGAGTCTCCGAACACACAAGAAACATTGATGCCAACTCATAAGGTAACTACTCGTGTTAATTGTCTAATTACAAATTATGAGTCTCATCGGTCCCCCTGATCCAGAACCAAGAACTGAAAAGAAATATTGCACAAAAGTGTGACAGAAAAGTAAATAGTGTACATCAACAGAGCTGTATCAAAACACAAGTTTGAATCTCGCGCATGGATTTCAGCTCAGTGGCCCGAGCTCTCTATCAATCCTTTGTTTCCTCGACGATGTGTTGCATGCAAAATCCGTCGAAGCGTCAAAAAAGCTAGCAGAAAACAAATATCGATCTCGAGTCGAGCTCACAATTTTTAATCAAAATCAAGTACGCTAATGCTGCCAGTCATAATATTGATTTATGGATTTTGTGTGAAGAAATATTAGTTTTTCATTTTTGAACCCTTTTTCCGAATATTTAATATTTTAAGATATTACATTCATTTTTATTGTATCAAAACTATTCTCATTTATCACTTAAACCAGTGGAAGTGGAAATGATTATATCAATTTGGACGGTCGATTGAGACCCACTTCAACTGACAATGGACATTATTTCGTAGCTACTCGCCAATTGCAACGAAACTAGTGTGAACATACACTTTGAAGTGTTG
>JAQFZW010003854.1:0-11749 GCA_034687055.1 Heteromurus nitidus | reverse complement strand
ATATGTATCCTGTTGTAAAAATGCAGTGTGCAGGGTAGTGACCAAAAGTGCTGCCGACGTGACTGCACAATAAAAACAATGACAAATGTGTAACCTTTGCCTTCCTAAAACGAAGCGGGGCAATGAATAATGCAAAGTGTCAAAAACGTTTTTTTGGCGACTATATGCCAAAATGCCACAGAAGAGTCAGTGGGAGATTCCCATGGTCTCTTTTTAAAATTATGCCGTTTGTGTTACATATTGTATTAGTGTTTTTTAGTCATCACATTGGTCTCAAGTCGTGTCCGTGTTGCATCGTGTCGTGCCATTTCGGCATGAAGTCATTCATTCATACGCAACCCGCAAGGTTGCCTCTCGTTGACGTGATGATGACATGGCTTAAGTTGCTTATTGCACCCTTTAAACACTTTTTATGACTGTTTGTTCAGTTGAAATCAAATCAGCTCAGTGACGGGTGAGGGAGAAAAGAAATTAGCATAAAAAGTCTATAGATAATGCACATATACTTTAAGGTGATTCAACTTGTTGCATCAAAAATGCGATAAATGAAAGGGAACAGAGCACGATTTATATTTCGTTTTGTTTTTAAATCCCTAAAAAATGTATAACATAACAAAAATGACTTTTACTTACGCAATCACATGGAATTAAAAGAAAGAATATCATCGTGAATCTTCAGTCGTAAAATGTGTTCTTAGAAGTGCATATGAATATATGTATTTATATGAACTGAATCAAAACTATTTATGATTAATAACCTAAAAAATGAATACCTGCTTTCAAATTTATTTTGCCAAAAAAGTTCTTGGAAGAGGGACTAAAAATATTGAAATTGAAAGTGGGATATTTTTGACTCTCGAATGTCTTTTATAAATCCAATCGTTTAACATTTATCATACTTCGTCTTTCATTCTCATTATTTTTTTGGGTCTTGGGTCAATTAAACTATAAAAAGCAACAGTCACAACCGTTAGCCAAGTTTGTGAAATATAATTTGTAATTTCTCAAGTAATTTGAGCATGTTCGTTATTTGTTTGATTTTTGATATCGATGAACGATTTCTTGTTTAAATATGGGCATAATGTGCACTTCACGAAGTGAATCGGACAATTAGCGATTACATGCAATCTAATACAGATACACACAAGGCAAAAAACAATCAAGCTATTGGTGATTGGCATTTATTGCAAACAGAATAAAAAAATGTTGAATTGATTGCGTGAGTGAGAAAATCCATTGCACACAAAAGTGCATTTAAAACGGAATCAAAAATGTTGGAAAATGACATGGATGACTTTGACAAGGGTCTTTCTCACTGTTCTTCAAAGAGTTTGAAGGTGATCAGTGACTGATATGTGATTCGACAAGACATATTTGACTAGAAAATGCACTTTGTCATGTTTTTAGCGTTGTTTCACGTTATCTCACACTAATTGCTTTGATTATGTGCTCCTTGTTAAAAACACTTTTTTGTTTATCCAAACTTATTGACTTGAATTTTCTAGACGCACATGAAAATTGACGATGAGCCCATAATTATTGAAGAACGGTGGCAGGTGAGAGGGGAGATCGTTCTGGGTGGACGTGTTGCAAAATTGTCGGAAAGTGAGACAAAATGCGACTCATGAGATTATGGCAAATTCCCACATGCAACGTTTGTCTCTTAATGATTTAAGGCGCCGAATAGGCCGAATGCACTACAGAATGTCAAATTTCATTGCATTTCAGTCGTCAGCGCGTAATTTTAGATTGCTACCATTTGGGTAATCTTCCTTTTTGATTGTCTGCAACGTACAGGTACCGTCATCATTGATTTTTTGGGGTGATATTTCCAATTTTGAGAACGATTATAGCTTTTCTGAAAACACATCCCGAATAGTTGTGATCATGTGATTATTGAAGTAGTAATCACGATAGGACGTATAATATTGTCTTTTCTTCGGTATTCGATTTCGAAGATAATTTTTGTGCACCAAATATTTAAAAATGTTTTGCTTATGAAAATAAAATCTTTATTGTATTTCAATAGTAAATTCAAAACTAGTCTTTCGTCTAAACCTCAACAAATCGACAGCAACATAAATAAAATATTTTTTTTAAATTGTTAAATTCATTTCCATTTCTTTCTTTCTTAAAAAGCATAAAAGATTTTCAGTAACAAAACCCGTACAAATATATTGTCCCATTTAATTTAGCGCCTTCCGTGCAAACCAAAAACTGTTTATAGTTCATTTTGTATTCTTTTTCTATTCTATTTCTTTTGTATTCCATTCACCCGTCACGGAAGTTATTTGACAGAGAATCTATCACCTTTCGTGCATTTCAGCGCACAATTCTCCTGTAAAAAATGAAACAATGATTTTTAACGACGATGACTTGACTTATGTACATGTACAACAAAGCATATCTTTGTGATTTGATATATATGACAAGTAGCTAGCCGTTTTAGTTTCAATAAGCATGTTTTGAAAAGAAAAATACGTCGCACGAATGAGAACACGGTTGAAAGAAAACGAGACATTAATTGACGCACATTATGTGAGCAGATGATGAACGGTGATGAGTACGAAACAATGACTGAAACCTGAGCACATATGAGCTTCTCCGTCATAAAGATACTTATTACCGATACAAAATGAAGCGTTAAGCCAGAAACAACATGAGATCACATACATGCATTTTTTGCAAAGCTTTTTTTATAATCTTAATCTGGTACACAAGAGTTTACAACGCATGTTCAAGCTTAAATTCCTCTGTTATTAAGTGACACTGTAATTTTCCATCTTCTGTTTTTTATCAGAATCAGAATGGCTGTATGACACTTTTCTTATCATAAGCGGCTTCTTTTTGTCTTATGACCGTCATCGTCGTCATCAGATGAAGGGTTACTATATATATATATATTCATTTCATTCTCCCCGAGTGGACAAAGAGGATATAAATAATGATGATGAGTGATGATGATATTACCCCTTGTTGCATAATAATCTCCTCCCATTTCAACGTCTTCATAGTCATCGCTCATATATATCGCTTCCATTTTTTCTTAATGAATCAAGCTATTAGTGGTGGCGGCACAGTCATTAGACTTTTGTAAAACGAGTGTTTTATATGTGTGGGGATTGTTCGCACGTTTGTGTTATTCCTTAATTCCGGCTTTTTGCCTGACCATCCCACTCCATTTTCCATTTCCTGAGGCTTTTGGGTATAACGTAACATCTTGCAAAATGAGTCGAGGAAAATTAGGTCTTTAAAAGGTATTTAATTGTATTCATCCGCTCCTCGTTTTGTGTGCCACGTGATTGTTCCTTATTTTCATTAATATTTAAAAAATCATGTGAAAATTTGACTAAAATATTCTTCTTGGGTTTATAACGGTCATCAAAACTGAAAGAGGAAATTCAATCCAAATCCCATCTCGGTCTTACCACATCAATGTGTATACTCCTCATTAACATTCTGAATTCGTCCGTAAATTTTTTCCTCGCATGCCAGTATCATTTTTCTTTTTAATAATAAACGTAAAAACTTGTGATGTGAAAATGAAGAAATGTCAACTGTGAGCAGACGCAGATGAATTGATGCACGTTGATGGCGGTTCAAAATGTTGATATTATTACTTCACTTCCTTCCTTCCTTCTGCGTTGACTTTTATGCTTGTACGTGTGTTATTGTTATGTATCCACTGAGAAAAACAATGAACACCTCATGTGTCAGAGTAATTAATGCCATGTTTAATTACTACCCATCATATATGGCATAATTATGCGTGTAATTTCCCCTTTTTCCATTGCGTACGTTACGTTACAGTCATCATAAAGAAAACACTTGAGTAGGTATTATTCACACATGAGACAAAACATCACACACCTGAACAATATATTTGTATGTTTTGTTTGCTATAACATTCTACATTTTTTCTTGCAATCAAAGAAGCTTCTTCGGAAACTGTCCTGTGGAGTGTCACGTCTCAACCCAGTCTCACGGAAGGAAGAAAGAGAAAACCACTCTACGCCTTTGCATGTGTGTTTATTTTTAAAGGAAGAAGAGAGCAGTGGACATGCGTATATGCAATATCCATCCATACGTTTTATTGTTTTGCTTGTATTAAATAATTGACGATGTGAAATATAAAAAATGGGAGGAAAAAATTAATACATTTTCATCGTCCATTGTTTTCCAATTCCACAGAAGGCAGATGACTCAAAGAATTGCTTCTGGCTATATTCAAGTATGTGTGGACTATGGAGTAACATATAGTATCGTAGCTGTATTTTGTGGCCAGAAGAGGTCTGCCACTCGTGTATAATATTATATCATATCAATTAATCCAAAGTTTTAAGAGATAGGTGGATTGGATATAATAATTGCAGGTACACATGTTTAGAAAAGGCAAAGCTATACTCCCACAAAAAAGCACACTGTTTACATGCCTCTGATGAGTTTTAACAGTAATTGTGTTTGCTGTGAGAAAAATGTCATGAAAAGTTTCACAATGAAAATTTCTCTGCCTCTTTTTAAAAAGTGAAGCAGTAGAGCAGACAGTCTTCGCTCAACGTTATTCAGTCAACTTTGACACTATGCACCTTTCAGTTTTCACGTACATCAGATTGCCCATATCACAAGAATATCGTATAATAGTCGCTCGTATACAAACAAAATGTATCCGTTCAAATGCACTTTTTTCATGTATTTGAAATCTTCTCATTTTCAATGGAAAACCTTAAAGTGCATTCATGTCATGTCGCGATTATGTGTCAATATTTCCATTTTTCTGAAAAAAAATAAAAGAATTGCATATTGTGATTCTGAATAAGCGTGCCTGAAAACTTCCTCTTATCATTCAAAGATGAAAATGTAGGCGACGAGGGGCTCTACGCGTCTGCAGCTCCGTGAGAATTTTTTCGGTGCTGTAATCCCCCATCACCATTAACTCACTTTTAATCGTTTCGATTGTATACACAGTTTGACTTTTACACTTGTGTGTAAAATGAGTTTTTAAGCAAAACTGCTCAGATGTGCAGCTCACGTAGCTTTATTCAAAAAAAGGTTGAGCTTGTGTACATACATTCGTCACTTGTTCTATTACCAATCATGCGTTCCCTGTGTGATGTGATGTGATGGATGACACGATGCAAGCTTGGTATTTGCTTTTTACATTGTCTACTTGAATGAATGGGTTACACATCAAATTCTCATTTTTTTCATAAAATAAACTACAAGAGCTTCCTGACTCCTCTGAACTTTACGCATGTTCTCTGATGTAATTTTTTTTACTTCAACGTAACTTTTTATGTATTTCATTCATATTCAAAGTTTCAAAAAATTGCAAAAAAGTTTTTTAGGTGTTTCTTGATTGCGACAGTATTAAAAGGCACACGGCGCACATGAATGCAGCAGCGTGGTGTATTGGTATTGGTGCTTACTCGCCATGCTCACAATTACTCACTATCCAAACCAAATTCATTTTGAATGCAAATCGCATATCAAACTATTAATTTTTCAGCTTTATTGCAGAAACACTTTGTTGTCGATATTTTAATGGCATTCTTTTTTTGGGGTTAAAAAAGGGGCAAAGTCGACAGTAAAAAATGTATTATCTTGGGATTTCATGAAACAGAAATAATAAGGTGACAAATCAAGTACAATACTTAAGTTTTAAGTATATCGATTAGATGACGATTTTCATGATATTCATTTTTTGTTTTTATTCATTCGTCCGGAGTCTTTTGTCTCATTTCGTGTAAACCACTTGGGCTCAAATGTGTTTTTTATGGATTCTTCGATATCTGTGGAGAGATAAGAACAAGGGCATAAATATCGTCAAACGCTCACAAGCTGATAAATCTCAATTTCCCGACAGAAAATAACGACGAAATGAATGAAAACGTTAAAAAAACTTTGATATAGTGTGCACTCCCTATCTTTTCTCCCTATAATGTCATTATCCTAATTACAATAGAATGTAAAACAAAAGCAAGAGTGAGTTTTTATTATGATGGTTTTCAGTTGTTGGAAAAATATGTATAAAAGCTTTACATGACAGGATATATTTATGTACGCATTTATACAACAAACTTGTGGCATGCTCTTTTTTATGTAATAGAGGCATTTCAAAGTATGAAACAAGAAGAACACTTTGGAAGCAATGCACGTCACAAATGTAACATACATATGAGATGCTATAAAATGATGAATAAGAAAACGATGCGATAATTAATATTTATAGAAAAATTTATTGCATTAAGTTGTCTGGTAATGGTGAGGAATTGAGGAAAAAGTGAAAACTGAAGTTGAGGGAGAGAGAAGAATATGTGGAGAGCAAAAAAAGGATTTGAATTGCCATTTGATAAGCATCGGAAACACGACAGACTCATTAGATTACATGAACGACGACGACAGTGATTGTGTGGGTGTGTGGGGATATGCGTGGCGGTGCAATAAAGTAAAAAAAATTCTCTACAAAACTGCATAATATGCACAACAGTTTTAGTCTAAGGATTTTTACTTTATTTTATGAGGCATGTCTGGGATTCGCTTTCCGATAATAGTTCTCTAATGACAAGTTTGAGAACTCATCATGACAATGATGAGTTTGTGATAAAACTAGTTATAAAAGGGATATTTACAATTATATTGCATACATCCCTTAATGTTACGACTTGTGTTGACAATGTATATGCTCCTCCTAATACACGCTTTTTTGCCTTGCTTTTTTACAGTGGAAAATGAAATTGAAAATTTTTTGAACTGAGACTCTGACTCTAGCTTGACCTAATGTGTCGAGTGCAGTGCACTTAAATGATATGCCTACATGCTCATATGCTTTTGCAGTCGTTTCAACTTCAACCGTTGACAAAAGGCAGGAAAAAATGCAGAAGAGGGGAACTTGGTCACACGGTTAGTTGCAAGTCACTTGGGTGAAGCTTCTCATCCGGCGAGACAGTAATTTCTGATGTTGACGAATGATTAGTTTTGAAAACAATATCGCAACATATAATCCTCATAATTTAAAATCGCAAAAATATTTCGACTATTTTTTGGCTAGAAGGCAAACCCTCTGCAAGAGTAAAAAGAAGGGAGTCTTCTTCTGTCAAGAAAACAAATCTTCGGAAAAAATTGCTTCTTTTTTGTTACAGTTTTTTAAATACGTACAATTTCCTCCACATTTTTTTCAACCATTTTTCTGTGGTTTCAAATAAAACATTTATGTGCTTTTGTGTGTGTTGTTTTTCCCCCAAAAAAATTAGCACGCGTTGAAAAAACTTTGTACTTGGTTGGCTTAAGTTGTGGCTGTGTGGTATGAATTTTTTATGCGTTACCGTGAACAAGTGCGAGCATCTCCCATTTATCATATTCACTTGAGACTTTTGATGGGGGACTTGGCTTAAAACTGAAACTGTAACTGAAGCAGTTCGAATCGAAATATATTCACATGCGTTTGTGAGCTCGGCTCAGTATCAAGCCTTTAACAGTTTCGTACTTTATATGAAGCAAACAACAAACAAGGTCCACCTTATTTTCTAAGTTTACTTTGCATTGTTTCTCTCACGAGCGGAAATGGGATCCGGATCCACTTTAATTATTGGAGTTTAGCAGTGAGAATATTTACATTGGGATTTTTGAGGTGTGTGTATTGTGCATTCATTTTGTTTACATGGTGTTTTGTCAAGCCTCCCAAACAAGCCATAAAGTATAAACGAGATCTCCACTGCTAGAACATCATCTTCAGTTATTTGAAGGACATCAACTAGGAATAAAAATTGATTATTCTGAAAGAAAAAAGGGGTTCGGTGGATGAGAACAATGTATGGATATGCGTGTTCTTGTGAATCCACATGAAGTGGACGGGTTGAGTGGGCAGAATTTTTTAGTGAAGTTTTGTTTAGTGTATCATCTTCATTAGTGGAAACATAACCAATGTGATTGTTGCCAGTTACGTCAACTTATTATTATTTTTTACTTCGTTGACTGATGTGATTTGAGAGGATCATCATCCCCACTGACAAATTCAATTTGTGCATGATTAATGGACACATTTAGAGAGGAGAAGGATAATTTACTTTATCCCTCAGAATGGAGCGGGCGGAATGAGAAGAACAAAAAGTAGTCATAAATTCCCAATTACAAATCTATAAATACGTATAATTTTTTCGCTTTAACTTATAAAAATGATAGCTATTTTGTTGAGGGAATGAAATGAATGTCACTGCTTCAGCATCATCATATTAATTAAACTTTTACACGAATCAACCCAAGCAATATATGCAAATGGGCTGAAAGGAGAGAGGGACACAATAGCATTTTTTATTACATGCAAACAGGACAAAAAGGAAGGAACAACTTTTTGGAGAAGTCTCATCATCACCATCATCCTCGTGCGATATGAAGGATATTGGGTGCATTCTAACAAAATAAATGTGTGTGTAAAAACATCATTGGAGATATGTGAAATGATATACGTCATCAGAATCATCATCATCGATATCCCTTGTTGCATCCTGAGGAGAAACAAGACGAACAATTATAATTAATTACTGTTAGGCAGCCTGCAGAAGGGAGGAAGAAGACGACCAGACAAAAGATGAAGATGCGCACCACGGTGAGTTGATAACTTTGTATAAATAATATATTGTTTTGTAAGAGGAGAGATGTAGTTTACACATTAGAGGTGAACATCTACACACTGGTATCCATTTTATAAGTTCATTGTTACAGTCAAGTTAACGTGGCCAAGTAGTAGGTCAGAGTCTTCCTTTTCGTGGTCAATTTCCCAACAGATTACTTGACCATTGGCGAGTCAAAAGAGATCACTCAAGTGGATAGGATGATCTTTACATGTTCCTGAATGCTTTATTGAATTAAGATGTTTGATGCAAGGGGGCAAACGAAAATATGCGATGCACACGGTCAACCATGACAAGTTCGCGTTATTCTCTCCATCCTGCATAAAAACATCACATCCAAGTTAATCATTTTTTATTGTGCACACATCACACAATTTTTTTATGTGATGGGGCGAGCTTCATCTTGTTCAAGATGAGAGAATGTCTGTTGAAGAAGGAACGTGTGCATGTTTTTTGTGTGTACACACATTTCGTGTTTATGCGTCTCTGCGTTTGGCGTTTGGCATGCAATGCCAAATTGCTAACTGCCATGTTCAAAAGTGCATATCCGACTGATCGAGGAATGTGCAAGAAAAATGGATAATTTGGGGTTTTAAATTATCGGCTTTGTCAATGTTGCGGCATTTTTAGCTGTTGAGGACAGTAAATGCATTAAGTGCACGTGCACACTTTACTGTCGCAGAGAAGATGAGCTAAATGCATGTGCGAGTTTTACACAAGTACGCCTCTCTCAAAAAAATGAAGGGAAAAAGTTGGAAAAAATGGGACTAGCCAAAATCCACGAAGTATGCATGTTTTGGGAAGATTCAAGTATTTGAGTCCAAATAAACATGGAAAAGTGAATGACGCATGTATGCGTACACTACGTCTGTTGATTTTGCTAACTTAAGAGTTTTTAGAGAATTTTTATATTTACTAGAAGCGGTACCCAACATACTGGTTAATTATTCGACGATTGCTGGGGATATGAAGGGCGTTGTCAATGGTCAAAAGTGAATTTCATCCACAATCCAGATTGCATATATTTGCACTTTCCAAACGTAAACATGTTTTAAAGAAAACCCTTGGTCAAACGTCGGTGGTGCATGTGCTACGCAAATAATTTGACAAACTTTCATAACATCCCAAGTCCCAATCCTCATTGAAGTGAGCATAAAAGACTCTTGTTTAATTTCTCAGAGAAATCTCTGACATTTTTGCAACATTGCAGTAAGATGTCTCTAATGAACTCATTTTTTCAGTTAATCACTTTTGCCTTAAATTTTCCCTTTCTTCTCGTGACGCTACTTTTTTTCTTTCAAAGAAGAAAACAAAAGCAATCTCTGAGTTTTTTTTTGATTAACCAGAGAAAAACGAAATCAAAACCACAAAAGTGTATCCGCCTTTTGCTAAACAAACAAGTAATATGACGCATGTGTGTTGTTGGAAGAAGAGAGAACAGAGAGGTCCCAAATATAATTGCCGTTGAAAAATGACAGGCTCGTGTGTTCGATGTGCGTGAGCGAGGAAGCAACAAAGGTAACGACGAGCATTTCTCCTCAAAGCAAAAAACAAAGATTTTTAAACCCACACATAAACATATGCGAACGTAAAATTTCTTAATATCAATTAAAAATGGAGGATAAATTGAAACACCACAATTTTTATAAAATTTGTGCTTCAAACAATATTTAGAATAGGTTAAAATAGATTCAATTTGGATTAGTCTGCTATCAGAAAACATCCAGTACCCGTACCCATTTAACGAAATTATGCGAATTGTCGACATATTAAAAAGCTCATACTACATTTGCATAACGAGATAATTGCCCACGATGATAGTGATTTTGTACTTCATGTTCACAACCATTGCACTTTGCATGTGGCAATAAACCTGAGAGATTTTTGTAATCCACCAAAATAACCAGAGTTTTGATGATGAGACGTGACTAATGGGAAATTAGATGAAACAATTTTTTAATATTTATTTCTGCTTTCTAGGTTTATGTCTTCGATAACAAAAAAAACATGTGCAACAAATTTGAAAAGGGTTAGACTCCTAAGCACCTCTGTGAGCAAGTGGAGCATAGTGCAAGTAAAGTAGGCACCGTATTTCTCAACAAAAAAAAGAGTTCCCAAAGGCCCGCAGACCTCACTCTATATTATGTTTGCATCACTTGGCACAACAGCAAAATTATCTAGTTACATGAAGTTATTTAACCTGAGAGATTGCATAGTCTTCGTCTTTATCTTATTTCGTGTGCGTAACACTGCTCCAAATTCTCTCTCTTCTCAATTCGTAGGTATTCTTCTCGGTCACTCTGATCACCTTGTCGATACTGGTGGCCACCGTGACGAGTACAGAGGAGCCCTTACTCAAATCGCCTGTGGACGAGGTGGATGACTTAGACGAGGATGTGGCGAGGCCGATTAGAGCCACGGCGAGGAGTCCGCAGCAGCGTGGACGGACGAGGAATAATGGGAGAAGTAGAAGCAGAAATCGTGGAGGTGGAGGAAGTTCGGAAGCAACAGTTCAAAAGAGAAGATTGCCTGCATTTAGGCCTACGAGAGCGCCGCTCTTTGAGGCATCCCCACCAGATCCCTATTTAGATGGGGAGGTGGGACCTCATGGGCACAATGGACATAGTCACGGGCCACCAACCCCGAATCCTTACTATTCTCCTTCGAAGTATGAGCGAGAGAGGAAAAGGAAGAGGACTAAAGTGCCGACGTCGAAGCCACATGCATTTAGGAATAGCTTTGATTTGTCACCGGAAATTCACACAAAGGAGACATACGAGCAAGATTCGCAAGCCTCATATAAAGTGGTCTGCTCCACTGACATTTTTGTAGAGTATGATTTCTTCTTGTTGATTTTATGTTATGAGTTGCATGTTTTGATATTTGTAGCCTCCTGGTAAAAATTATGCATTTGCATATGCTGTTGGTGATGATGCAGAAGACTTTTCTCACAAGCAAGCGAATGATGGTCAGATGACAATTGGCGAATACAGGTGCTTGTTGCAAAACTGGATACAGTTTAACAGTCTACATTGACAACGACATCCTTACCACGACAACTTTTTCGCGACTTGTGTTGCATATAAAAAGTCGAAACATGTCTAAAATGGACAGTGAATGTC